>CAXHWN010001009.1:617500-682500 GCA_964020975.1 Hermodice carunculata | reverse complement strand
ATTGAACCATTCTTTGATATAAATGAATGGTAATTTCGGGCATTTCGTATCTGTATTTCCCATTTTTCAAGACCCGGTCGTTCCATGGTCACAAATCATAATAAATTTTCACTGCTCCTTTGGTGCTGGTGGACTTACAAATGCACAGTCGCCGATCTGAGACAACTCCAAATACAGTACTTGTGCTGGGTTAGTTCCAGTGAACTGGACCATATAGCCTCTGGCATTCACACATATCAGACTCCATTGAACCTTTCTTTTCAAGAATGGGAAATTGGTGCAGGTGGTATTTGCGTTTCTCATTTGCAGCTAAGGGATTGATGCCAAAGGTTGCTAGTTCAAGATATGGTCCTTCCTTGCACACAGAGCAAAATACATATGAATATCAGGCCAATTATAGTATATGAATGTAAAAAAATGGTCCATCTCCAAGGCCATGCCTTAGGTGTTTTCATTTACATGCATTTATTTATTTATGTTTCAAATATTTACCCAAGGACCCTATTAACCTTTGTACCATGAAGCAATTGTATACTGCTCCACATGCCTGTTCTGCACTTACTGACCTTCAGTGCCCCTTACTAGTATTGTATCTGGGGGCACATTCAGTACCTTCCCTGCTGGGGTTTAAGATGCTACCTAATGGCTGTAACATTACCACTGGACCCAATGGGGGTAATGGGTTTTGCTGGGTAGTATTTTAATTTGTTACATGTTCATGCGCTGGAAATCCAATAACATGTGGCACTACATATACATTACCACTGTGTCCACAAAGTTTTCCACTATTAAGCTACATATGAAGCTATCTTTTTGTCTCACTAGTCACTATGCAGATCCTTTTCCTCATTTCATGTTATCGATTGCTCCAAAATATACGATGCACAGCATAATTGCAGACCTTTCACATTTAAATTGTACTCATGCATACAGTTTTAGGTTTCCATTTTACTCACCATTACCTCTCACTTTTATCGCCAAACTAGCAAAAACATTTCATTATATACTTGGAGACACAATTTAATTGTCACAAACTTCTTACAGATCCTAGAAGGCGCACTCTAGTGACAGCACAGTTTCTCTTATTGTTGAATAATTTTTATTTCGATAGTGTCATTACCATATTCAGACCGTAGTCCTAATGAAATAAATCCAAGTCAATTCCGACCAAAGGCAATGTTCCTTGGCATGTATGGCAGAATCACATAAATTTATAGTTCGTCTTTACCCAAAAGAGTCCAAAACGTATGTGCAAAGTCCATAGGGTCAAAAAAGCCATGTCTAGTTTAAACATGACAGAATGCAAGAAGTGTTGTTTAAAATAATAGTAAATTGGCTTGAACAGGTGCATCTTTCATGTACATATATAGGACCGCACAATTCATGAAAAGGGACCAAAATTTGCAGCACATCAGAGAAACTAGAAGTATAGGTTCCTTATTTATTAATAAAAAAATCAGCATTTGAAAGGTACTAGTCGCAACCACCGTCTCAACAATGATCATCATCCATATAAGTCCACAAAGTGACACTAACACCAACATCAATCCATCAAAAATAGTCCCCTAGGGTTAAAATGACCATCAACAAGAATCTTAACAACATGATTACACAATTCAATGTGTTTTAGACATGTAGGTAAAGGAATGCTGTTGTTTCAAAGGAGATAAACTAACAGTATTTCCGTGTGTGAATGTGCAAAAGAACAGGGAGTGGATGTTTCTGTACTGAGCATGGTATGGAGGCTTTCTATTGTACTTGGAATGCAGGTTTTCTGATGCACTAGCTTGGAAGCAGGCTTCTCACTACTGTGTGATGACCAAAAAAAACTGCAATTATAAGCAGGCTTCTCATTACTGTGTGATCCCCCCCCCCCCCCCAAAAAAAAACCAAACAAACTGCATTTGCATATTATAATAGTTGGACGTGTTTAAAAGGTCCCATTACTACATAAAAATTTTCTGTTAAGTTGGACAGATAAAATTCTATGCACATTGAGTACCCCCTGGATTGATACGTTATATTTTGTCTGGTAGTGTACTTGTGTTATTGCAAACGGCCTTGCAGAAAGGAACTGTTTTTAAGTCAATTTGATTGAATGGGTATCAACAGAAGTCAAAGTAGTTATGCCACAACTGTCAGGATACAATACAAAGTGTTTATAACTTTAACCATTGTACATTGGCTGTCATTGTTATTCATGTATCATAATTTTTACTTTTATTTCTGCATGTATATAAAATATCTGCGTAATTCTATTTTATTACTTAGACTAGACGGGGTATTAATGTATTGCATTAATGAATTGTATTTTTGCCATTTTGTATCTATGATGTATTGTTAATTATAACTTCTTAAATTTCAAGTGATACCTTGGTACTTAAACATGTTAAAGCTTATATACATGTTTTTCAGCCCTTATTGCATAGAGGCTTATTGTGATATATGATATATGAAAGTAATGTTGCTCTGATGTGTGACATTTCTACAGAGATATGTGACATTTAAATTAATTATTCTGCAAGGTTCATTTCTGAAATTCCTTTTTGTGATATGCAACATTAAAAACATCAGCTCTTATTTGCAGTATGCACCAAGCAGGGAGTAGTTATTATCCAGCAATGAATTGAAAATGCGATAAATGTATGTCAACCTGTATGGGATTCGAACCCACTACCTTCGGCACACTCGCCTAGCCAAATGTAAAGTCGAACACGCTGACCTCCAGGCCATCGGGGCAACCCCAAAAAGGTTGACCGAGGACCCAGGGTGATGTTATAGCAGGTGTGGCTTGTACATTGACACGGTAGGGCACTTCCACAGACAAACAATTCATGAAATACACCTCTTTTCATATATTTAGACCAATACTTTTCTGTCTATTTGCACCAGCAATCAGTAGTCCTCAAAAATGCTTTTATATATCTTGTGCCATTAAGCTTAGACACAAACCATGACCACTTCTAATATAATACAGATAAGTATGTTATTCTGCATCAGAATCATAGCAACAAATTTTTCAAAGCATTTCTTTAATTCAACTTGTGCAAGCGCCAGGGCATATTTGCTGGGAAGCAAATCTTCTTTTCTACTTTTATGAACACATTTGCAAAAACATGCATAACCAAGAACAGAGAAAAAGAAGTGGTTATATTTGACTTCCTGTCTGCCCAAAATATGTTGATAGGCTACCAGCATAGATAATCCATTACTGATCATTGCTTTAATGCTTCTGTTAGCATGGCGCCCATCTTTAGCTGTATGATATCGTGAAACCATAAAACGGGGTGTAATGTCCCCTAATGGGAATTTTGGAAAACTAGGGTACTGTCACGAGATAAGAAACATTTCCTTATGACTCAAGGTGAAATATCTCTTTTTTTTTCCAGAGGAGAAATATTGACGTTCCTTCGTTTATATTTATGGTACTATGTTTACATGTGTAAAATATGAAACTTCCCACGATTGATAAAATCCTTTTCAAGACTGAAACTTCTTCAATTCTTTTGGGTCTTTTTACAAAATTATATGACAAACTATGATCTAGTTTGGTTGACAATACTACACATCTTCTGGTCTCAACGTAAAGTATCTCATTTTTTATTCATTCATTCATTCACTCACTTATTTATTTATTTATTTATTTATTTATTTATTTATTTATTTATTTATTTATTTATTTATTTATTTATTTATTTATTTATTCATTCATGTATTTATTTATTATTTATTTATAAGGATAGATTTACTTGTTTGTTTATTTATCTATTCATTTTTTTTTTTCATTTATTCATTCATTCATTCATTCAATGCCTTAATTCTAGTGACCTATGGAAATATAGTAATCTTTGGTGAGTACTGTTTCTTGATCAAAGATTTACACTGAAAAAAACTCATATTAAGGATACAGTGCAACAGCATAGGTCACTTTACTTGATGTAACACCAGGCTGGAGGTAGGAGGAACCTCCAAAGGCTCTAGCCAAAAACCTTTGCACTCGATAGCCAAGGACAAAAAACAATCCTAGAACCACGTGCCCCCCCCCCCCAACACAGTTGAGTCAGAGGAGTTAGATGAGTTACACCCTGAGACTGGTTGGAAGCAGCTGTTGGGAAGCACTTGAACACAAACAGGCATGCCTCCACTTGTGCCAAGTCCGTAAGGTAGAAAAACATAGGTATTATGGGAGTTCCATCCAAGGGTGGCCATAATATCTCCTATTGAAGTGTTGTGTAGTGTGTCCCAGGAGGCAGAGAATGATCTAGCCTCATGACCTCAGAAAGACTTAGGGCATGCAATCTCTCCATCCTTTCTATTCACCCAGTTGCCAAGGAAATTGTTTTCCTTATCCATCTGAAGCTAGAAGTAGGTAATAGAAACCTGGACTCTGTCTGCCTAAGAGGAAGAAACAAAACTTTCCAACCAGTTTGATGAACCAGCATGCTCTAATAGGACAAATGGTCTGATCTGGCTCTGACCTAAAAATTGTCGCATAGAATGACTTAGCCGAAAAAAAAATTAAAGTGGCTAAAGGGTGAGCGCCCCCCCCTGCCCAATCTCCCACTGAGCCTCAGAAAGACATCCTTCCCATCAGCAGACCACCTGACGAGGGAGGTATGCAAGGCATGTATCTCTCCATGCCCAGCACCTGTGGCCACAGCTAACAGAAAGACAGTCTTGCAGATAAGGATCTTAAGATCGCTTGAATGGAGACTTAGTAAGTGTCCTAAGCATCATGGAAAGATTCCAGCAGGGCACAAGATTCCACTACATGGGATTATCCTCATAGAATCTGTTCACAAGCACACAGACGAATGGATCCAAACTCTGCCCACTGGTCTTAAGAGTAGGCACAATGGCTGACTTGCATCTAGCAATAGTGCCAATCTTCAAGTGCCCTAACTGAAACAGACTTAAAACGAAAGTCCACAATCTGCTCGACCAAGGCCTCCCCAGGCGAAAAAATCCTTAGCAGTGCACCAAGCCACAAATTTGTTTCACTGTGAGTCAAAACCCTTTAAAGGAGACTTGTGAAGCTTCCCATGAACAACCCATTCAGGCACTCCCTTTGGTTAAAGAAACACTCTTGGCAATAGACGCCAGATGTGAAGTCTGAGAAAGTGTGGGTTGTAGTAAAACTTGTTTGAGCCTGGTTGCCAGAGCAGTTAAGGGAGAAGAGGCAGTAACCAAGGAGGGACTACAGTCAACTCCAGAATGTTCAAGGACCATTTTTCATTGCACCACCAGGGGCCCACAAGAACAACATTGCATGCTTCTCCTGAATATTACGCTAAACTTTTGGTAAGAGTGGTCTGGAACAAAAGGCATACGCCCACATCCCTGACACAAAATGGACATGGCATATGTCGCCCATGGTAACTTGTCAAGAAATGGGGACAAAAGGGTGTCAATCTTGCGATTGTCTGTGGTGGCAAAAAGATTTATATATGTTAAAGCCCAAAGGGCCCAAGATCGCTTTCACCATCCTGGGGTTCATTCACTATGAATCACCTGGGACCAACATGAGAGCAGGTTGGCGTTGACACTAAGGGAACTTTAAATGTGCCGACAGCCATTCCTGACTGCATACTGATGGCCAGGGAGCAGGCACAACTTGGCCAAAGACAACAGCCTTTTCAGCTTGTTACCTCCCTCTTTGTTGATGTATGCAACCGGAGTATGATTGTCATTTATCTTCATGATGTGTTTGTTTTCCAACTGTGATAGAACTGGACAAGCGTACAATGAATGGACTCAGTTCCAGCCAATTGATGGCAAACTGCCTCCAATTAGGAGGCCATTTGCCTGAGACTAGCACAGACTCCAAATATGCCCCTTAGACCTTCAGGGAGACATCAATGAACAAAGTCACTTTGCTGTTGAACGGTACCAGGCACTGCCCTGACCTCATATTCACCAATCCAGACAACAAATCAGAATCAGCTGATCGTATGACGGGAACACAAGACACTGAGACAAGAGAAGGCTCTTTTGTTCCCAGTAATCCCGGAAGCTGAGCTGGATAAGCCAACAATGAAGCATCCCAAGTGGGAACTTAGAGTCCATGGACATCAAAGTCCCAATCTGATGCATCCACTGGCACGCCATCAGACCATCAAGTCACTTCCACCTGTCCTCTGAAGGTGAAAAGATGAAAGGAACTGTCAGAGATTGAATCCCCAGAAACACTAACTTTCTTTCGTGAGTCAGGGTGCACTTTGGGAGATTCACGATTGGGCATAACTTAACACACAGATTCAACAACTACTGCATGTCCTTGAGAAGCAGGGCCTCATTCTGAGACTGTAGGGGCCAATCTTCCAGGTAAATATGCAAGGGAATCCTTTTGCACAAACACTGCCATCTCGCTCATGACCCGAGTAAGGAAGGGCAGTGGTAGTGTTTGGCAGAACAGAAGACCACATACCTGATAAACACTGCTGACGACTATAAAGGCAGAAATTTCGAAAAAAAAACCTAAGCCAATGAAATACTAAAATATACGTCTTTCAGGGCTACGGTCTCCATCTTCAACTGCCGCACCTCAAGACATAGTATCATGCCAAACAGATCAAAAGAGGCTTAAGGAGATACCCCTCCCCATGGTAGAACAAAGCACAACCTGTTTTTACGGAAGATTAACTTATTTTACATCAGAAAATGATAATTGTTGTTGCCTAATTTGGTGACAGGAATATTTTACTGCCAAAAATACCAAAATACCATTTAAATTTAGATATCTTTTTACAAAATGGAGCCTTTGCTACAAATTTTGGTCAAAAGAAACAAAAGCTGGCCTCCAGTATGCAGGATGAATTGAGTGACGTAAATAAATGATAAAAAGTCTGGTTGCAGTTGTCTTAGTGTGCAAAAATTCAAATTAATGACAAACTTTTGGGCAAAATTGCTGCAAACGTTGCCTAGATGCAGACTAAAATGTGTCACAAGTTTCCACAATCTTGCACTGCATGTTTGCGTTATGCATCAAAAACTGCCGAAAGGGCCCGTGATAGAATATATAAAAGAAAAAAACACAGCTATAGATTCCATTTCATTGGAAAATGAAGAAAATATATTATCCCACCCGACCTATTTTCGTTTTGCTTAATTTCTGTTTTTTACCCTTCTCTCATTTTTTGTTTTATTTACACATTATATAATGCTTACACAAAGCCAAAAATGACAAAATGTGACGTTTGTCTCAAACAAAACACACTTTTGCCTTGATATCTGATTGGCAGAGTATGATATTAATGTAATTCATCATTCTGTCACCATGAAAGCATATATAACAGGACGTCACATTAAAGACCCTCTTTCAAAAAAAAAAAAATAAAAATGAATAAATAAATAAATGAATAAATAAGTAAATAAATAAATAAATAAATGAGTGTGTGAATGAATGAATGAATGAATGAATGAATGAATGAATGAATGAATGAATGAATGAAAAAATTACTAAATATATAAAATAAAATATAAAAGTTTTATGCCCTGCTCTGTTCTGTGCCATAGTCAAGTTACCTATACAGGCATTACGGCTGAGTTAATTGGAAACCAATTCTCTCCATATGACGTTAATAGTTTTCCAAACTGGTGAATGAAAATGCCAAGTGTAATCAAACTATGAGGATCGTCGATGGTGTAATTTATGACAAAACTTCACCCTATGAAAATTTCATTGTGTTGCTCACAGCTATATTAATTATGATTATAAAAGTAAAGCTGTAAAGATTTTACAGTTTTTGTAGACAAAATGTGTATATAAGAAAAAAAATAGCCAGAATTAACAATATTTTAAGGAGATACATGATATTACATATAGAAGGTTTTGTTTCTGACAGTGACATGCATGTCTCAATCCACCTACCTGGATCTGATAAACATGCCATAAGTTATGGCATTTTTACCCATGACTCTTGATATGGATTCACATGGCTCATAACACGGTGACACCTTACACTTGTAAGTAACTGGAACATGGCTCTCCAATGAGTCAAAATTACAAGTATAATTCTCTTGTCATTGCATGCCTGCTACTCATTTGCACTAATTAAAATCGACAGTTGTTCTCTGCTCAGCTTCAGAATCACCCAAATAGATACACCATGAAAAAAAACTGTTTCAATATTATATCAGAATAATATGCAATACTGTTATGCCATTGGCCTGCAACACGTGGATACAACTTTGATCTCTATACACCAAATATGCATCCCAATGACAAAACCTCCTGCTGACAAACACTTTGGCCTGGGGAACCACAATTTTACTGGCGCTTTACCTGTGCCAAGTGCTGCCAACCCTTGTCACTCACACTGAATCACCTGGATGTCAAATATAGACTGCTACAGATTTTCCCTTTATTTTCTTTTCAATGATGTCTGTCTATATATATATATATATATATATATATATATATATATATATATATATATATATATATATATATATATATATATATATATATATATTGTGGTTTTTGTTTTGTTTTGTCTCTCTTCCGTTTTTTATGCCTTGAAGTAAATATTTGTAAAACTATCGAAACGATGGATAATGCCTCCTTGTGGTAACTATATTGATGAAGCCATCACACCAAGCACCCAGTATCTGTATGGGAAAACAACACTCATATGACTGTTCACCAACATTTAATTACTTGGAATTCTTCACGTTAGGCAACATATACTCATTTATCACTGATGAAATTAATTATGCTCGCTGGACATCTGCGTATTTCATGCTGTCTGGTGAGGACATGTACAGGTTTCACTCAATTTAGCTGTGATAGGGCAGACATATTAGGCTGTAGCTTGTGTCACCTCTCACAACGTTATGGTCCTTTCATATTCCCCAGTACTGTCATATTTTTTGCTCTATGTCTTTTGGAAGCTTACAGCATTCATCAGTATTCTGAGGTCATGCTCATACCAAACTACTGTGTTCTTAAATAGAATGCCATTTGTTTATCTGTTGAACAGCACAAACATGGAATCATGTTATGACTTGAACATGAAGGGACACATTGCGTGCCACAAATGATTTCACTTGTTCAATTATGTTGCAACGGTTATCTGTGTGAATTGAGAATCTGTCAGTTTTTTGTGCTAAATTTGTAAAAATGTTAACTGATAATAATTTTCATCAAAAGAAAAGTACATGTGTTTGCATTGTTATGTATAGAATCCAAAGATTTGGTGTCAGACTTTTCCAATGAACATGCTCATATCACAGTCTCCCGCCACACATGAAAAATGTATTAGATGCATAAGTACATGATCTCAACATTTACCATCCTAGAGGTTTCTCAACTGTTTATGTAAGACTGAACAGGGGTCTTTGTTGTCACACAAAGTACAAAGATGACAACTGGAGACTACATGTCCTAGTTTTTTATTTTGCTGTATTTCTTTGAAAATTGGTAGTTAAACATATTGTTTTGAGAAAGCCAGTGTCTCATGATCCAATGGCAATGTGACAACTTTTCAAGCAATGCATATATTATTGCCCATGTTGTAAGATTTCTTAACACATATACATGTACTGACACTTGCACATGTCGTGACTAGAACATTGTCATCTAGGTTCTCCATTGCAGCATTAAATACAAATCTATACACACGCTTGCTAGGCATATAAATAAGCTCCTGATAAAGGTATTTGGGGAAGGGAACCGTCGCCATGTGGCAGCCCATAAATCCACCAAAACACAACAGCATCCTCCATGCTTTGCTCAAAACACAAAGGTGGTTTTAAATGTGCCAATGACCAACCTTTCTTTTCCTTATTTTTACAACAGTGACTTTGAATCACACAAGCTGTGCTTACCTTTACTTCTGTGAGATTGTATGCATTATACATACTGATTGTTACATTCAAATAGTACATAAAAAGCGCATGCATTCATGTCACGAAGACAAAAGTCTATATTTTGCAAAACTGGTTTGTATTATGCATTAATATACTGACGTGTGCTTACATGTATATGACTGACATGTATGTGTTATCCAATATATAATTATGACCATCATATTGTTCCAACCCTGGTAGTCAATGTCCATGGAAAATAAACTTTTCATATGGAATCCAGGACCGAAGACACAGAAATGATGTGTCGGCTGCAGGCAGCAGAGGATTAGAAACAGTTCCTACCTTGCAGTAAGAGGGAAATAGTTCCAGGAAATGTTGATTGACGTTTCCCTTAGTATTTACCTACAGTCATTTGCTCATTTCACTTGACGTGCCCACTGCATGGCAAACATGCCTATCCTCACACATTTCGAGTGATTCTAAAATAATACAATGGTTCCATCATCCATCGCAAAGCTATAATGCTCAGTCTCGCTCTTTGTGTGTCTTGTTGGCCATTCATCCATCCATGTGCTTACATGTCCATACAAGTCAAGTTGCCTCGTCAGCAGGCCAAGCTTGGTGCCTCTCTTTGCCCTACACTACATTCATAACTAAAATATGATCTTATTCAATACAAGTTATTTGGGAAGGTGTAAATATACAAATGACAATTCATTTTGCGTTCACAGTCAAGGTAATAAAATTACAAGGGAACTCCTTCCCTTTAGCAATGTGCCTCATAGCACATTGACACTTCACAGTAAGGGTAAATAAATGTTACAAGAGAACTTCTCTCCTTTAGTGATGTGCCTCCTGGCACACTGATGCTTATGTTCAATGTTCTTTTGTAAACTGCTGATCCTTTTTTGTACCATCTGAGTATGACAGATAAGTGGTTGAGTCCATTGTTTGGGGCTAAAATGTATCCATGTTGTGACATGATAGACAGTGTGGACTATTGCTTTCTATGGCCCAGTGTTTTAACACACAAAAGAAGTCGAAATAACAGAAATTAAATTGAATGTTTTGACATGGGTTTTAAGATGCACATACCAGGCTATCCGAATCGTAGTGGTAAAGAACATTGCAAGCAGCGAGGTAGGTGGAACAAGGAAACAGTATAGATTCACCATATTAAGCCAATAGGCCATTGATTACTGCCAGCAGTGAGCAGATTTAACTGCAGTACATATCACTGTGTCTGTAACATCCTGTTAATCGTTCATGTCCCTTCCTCACGTCACTCCCCGGTGATAGAATCTTAATTCTTTGCCCATCACGTCACTGACTTATACTGTGACTATACAGGCAAGCATGATTGACTCAAGCGCCTTCCACCATGGCCAGATTTACCTGTAGAGGAATGTAGCACAAAGATGGCATATTCAGTATTGCTGTTTTTGGATTCTTGTGTCTTTTGCCCCTATCTCTTAGGCACCATGCTTAGATGAAACAGGTATTTCTGCTTAAATTGCCCAAATTATTATATATGTATGTAAGTATTGAAATAAAGTTGCATTCAATGCTAAGATAAATGTACCATTGATCCATCTGCTACTGTCATGTCCATATTTACATGTGATGGTATCCCTTGGTTTCCCATATTTGGGATATAATCACATTTACACTCTGGAGTCCAATTTGAATTCTTCCCTTGGTGCATCAATTAAGAGTGAGAAAAGAATAACTGCCAATTTAATTGGTGGAAATGAGTAGCAGGCATGTAATGACAAACGAGAAATTCTTGCAAATTTTGACTGGAATGGAGATTTATATCCCAGTTGGTTATTAGCGTAAGGTGTGACAGTGTTACAAGTGAAGGATTGCTAAGGGTCTCCTACTTCAGTTTACCATTTGCAGTTTGACGTCATGCAAAACGAGAGTTATACATACCCACCCCAAAATATTATCAGCACAAAGACTGGTGCTTTACCTTAAACATGTTCTGAATGGTTACCCATTGAAGACCCATAATTAATTTGGGCTAATACACCCTCTGTTAAAATTCTACAAAAGAACGTGACAATAGTACTTCCATGTGTATAAAGGTTAAACAGTGACAGCTTAGCTTATGGAATGTAGAGAGTCTGGACTAAGGAAAGGGGTAATGAATACCAGTAAATGGTTCTGGAGGAAAAGACAAAATTAATTTTGAATTTCACTGACTGGTATTATATCCTTCTTCATTGTCTTGAAGTGCCCCGTCTTCGCCGAGACGCCCGGTACCTCTTCTGTTTTCAGTAGTAGCTACTCCTGTCAGTAATCAAGTTTTCATTGGATAGTAGTACCCTTCGCACTTTTGTGAGTGCACAAAAGATAAGCTATTTGCCAGAACTGAACTTAAATATATGACGTCCTGTTGAGAAAATTTAAATTTATTTTAAACTCAATGTTTCGTTGGATTTACGTACCAGAATATGAAAAAAGTCGTTCATTGATCCTGTAGAAGTAGTACACTCTCACTGATATTTCTTAAAATGTCAAGAATATTCTTGGTACAAGTTTATAATAGATGATACGACTTTATGCATCCATTTCAAGCATCTGATGTCTTATCATGTAGCAGATTGTATTTGACATATACTTTCTTTTTAACTTTGTGAAGAGGTTCAGCCATATCATTCTCCTCTTCTTCAGATGACAAGCTGCTTAGAAGTGACGAAGTTTTGTCTAAAATAGCAACAACGGAAATGGCTGAAACTTTGACTTGACAAAAATATCACAACTTCTGACATTTTTCCGTTGACAAAAAGTGCCATGACATCACAGAGTAACGAACAAAGCAACAGTATGAACATGGTGTTAATATTTAGACTAAGAGGTAAACCGATTTCACAGTGTCAATTAGTCTTCAACTTAAATGCCATTTAAATTTCATTCATTTTGACTGTGCCAATGTCAAAACATTATCTACGAAGACGAAAAAATGACTTCTGGTCTGCAATTTATATTACTTTGTAATATCAACAATAGATTATGTGATTAAATGGGACATATTGTCTCCACATAATCCCAAATGGAATGACTTAAAAATTAAGGAAGATATAACCTTCTTCAGTGACTATTCCATTGGCATGAATATATAAAGTGACCAACATGGCAAAGATGAGCAGCCACACACACTTCATTCTGATAAGCTAAAATATGGTAATAAATGTCCTTTAGTCCAACACTGCGAAGATCACATGATAAAGCCCAAAGCACCTGTGCCCTTAAAAATCACGGAACTTTTCTGAAAAAACCTGGAAAATATGGGTGTGTAATCATGATGGGTGTTTTTGCATAGCTTCCAGCAAAATTTGATGTTCAAATTTATAGAGCAGATGACATACTTATGTCTTACTTACCTAGAATATTGGGAATCAAGTTAAGTGCAGTAACCAGTTGTACAAAACAAGCAAACAAATACAATCTACGAGTACCATATCAGCTATCCAATAAAATTAAAAGGCTGGCTGTATTATATTTCCCGTTTTAAACCCAGGTAACCTGTAAGCCAAGGATTTCGGATTCACTTCAATTGATGCCTGTGATCACAATTCCATTTTTCTTCAGTTCCCCTCAAATGAGCACTGGCAGATTCTCTTAAAGGCTGATATGGATATACCTTGGAAATCAATGTAAAATTTGTCCCCATGCAATGCATTGATGCATTTTAGATCATTTTGTTGTCTTAGTTTTCTTAGAAAGCCTTACATCACATAAATAAATGTGACAGTTTGGGGATGTCTCGACTTTTCAATTTTTACCACATGACACTGGTATATATTTTTTTTATTTGCTTGTTTTCTTGTTGAACTTTGCTCAGATTGTACTTGTATAAAACTTTCCGAAACATTGTGCAAAGTGAAGCACTGCCATTGTGTTTATAAGACCATTCCCTTCTTTGTTCTGTGGTATGAGTCGCGAGTGATGCCAAATTTGCTGGACTGCAATGTTTGATCCAACATATGAGCAGTGCGCCATGTCATATTTGTAACTTGACAAACAAACTGTAAAACCATGTGTTGTTGTTTGTTATCTACCCCATTTTGAACACAGGCGCCAAAGTTGCTTGCCCCGGGTGATAATGCGTCATGGTAACCCCCGTTCCCCCACCTCTCTCATTATCTTTATAGCGGGCCACATGAGAAACCATCCCACGGAAACCACAGAATAGTTCAAGTTTGAGTGGAATGACTTGAAAGATTGTGAATGTTTGACGGCTTTTAATGCTCATTTTTTATGATAATGCATGAAATGTATAGTAGCACATGGTTTCTTCTCACAGCAGAGTTGTTAAGATGGAGTGTTTACAACTAACGTAACAGCCGAAAATGCCACCAAAAACGGCCAGATTTTCTTTTTTTGGGCCATTTTGTGCGGTTTCGTTTTGGCGAAGACTTTCTTAATTTTGATTTTAATTTTCTTGAAAAGGGGTCGACCAATCTTCACGAAATAAAAAGAAATGAAAAGATAATAGTATAGCTTAGGTGCTGCAATCTGCGTTTGGATATATTTTGATTTTTGTGTTGTGTTCGGAATTTAAACTCAGAGAAGTGGTCAATTTGAGAAGATATCCTTTCTACAGCTGATTAAATGATAACTATTCCTTTTAGAGAAAAAACAAAAATGCCTAATCTGGACACCTATATAAAGTTTCATTTCACAAAATTTCAAGGTTGTAAGGAAATTTTTATTCATTTGCATTTCAAAAAACCTTGAAAACAGACCCTCATGCAATAGCCTGGCTCCTGTCTCACTGGTGCGCTTCTTCCGAATTTTTATTGCCCATATGAAATTTAAACATTTTGGCAAAAATAAATATATATAGTTTCATGGGTGTAAAAATATTATCCTTGACAGAAAAGCAGGTTAAAGACCGCCACGGTATACACGCGGAGGTTCACCAACGCTACCTTAAACCAGTCCTCTCAACCACTGAAATACTGTTTTTAACTACAGACAATAGTGTTTCTAGTATTTATAGGCCTAACCACCCAAAACCCAAATTTTATTACTTCTGCCAAAAATAAAAACCCACTTTTTAGGCCTATCACCTTTAAGTTGTCCTGACTTGTCAGTCAGCTGGGTTTACAGCAAAAGAAAAAAAGAAGGTCTATTTCTGCTTTGTGCTATTTCTGAATCTGGAACATTTTAAACACACTCTACATCTATTATGACTATGATTCGGAGAAAACACAGCCCACAACGCAACATAACCAATGAAGTATTTATCAAATGGTACAAAGAACATGACCAATATTCATAAATTCCAAACCCAACGATGAGGAAAGAGATTTCGGAGTTACCAAAGAAACAACATACATATGTCAATACAAATGGGAAAAAACAAATTTATCTCCTGACCTGATACAGGAAGACACCCATAAAAGACAACTGGTGGTTGTAAAGCGGTGCTCTCAACCATTGGATTTTTTTTCTACATATAGTGTTTCCTTTATGTATAGGCCTAACCACTCAAAAACCAAATTTTGTTACTTCTGCCAAAAACAAAAACACACTTGGTAGGCCTATCCCTTTTAAGTTCTCCTGACTTGTCAGTCAGGTGAGTTTACAGCAAAGAAAGAAAGAAAGAAGGTGTCCATCCTTTCTGTGATATTTATGAATCTGCAACATTATAAACACACTCTGCCTCCATTATGACTATGAGTCAGAGCACACAGCCCACAGCACAACATAGCCAATAAAGTATCTATCAAATATTACTGAAAAAAACATGACCCATATGATTGCAAACCCAACAATGACAGCAAAGAGATTTCAGAGTTAGCAAAGCATCTACATTCATATTCTAGGACCGACAGCAGAAACAAATTACACTCCTGACTCACATATCAGCTGCGCAATAAAATTAAAGGCTGGTTGTATTATATTTCCTATTTTGAACCCAGGTAACCTGTAAGCAGAGCATTTTGAATTCACATCAATTCATGCCTCTGACCATAGTTCCCTTTGTCATTAGTTCTCCTAAAATGAGCACTGGCAAATTCCTTTAAAGGCTGCTATGGCTATAACTTGCAGATCGATGTCAGATTTGTCTGTATGCAATGCATTGATGCATTTTGCATTATTTTGTTGTCTTCGTTTCTTTGAAAGGTTTACATCACATAAATAAATGTGACAGTTTCAGGATGTCTCGAATTTTAATTTTATACCATATGACACTGGAATATCTATTTTTATTTGCTGTGGATATACTTGTTAGCCTGGGTATGTCTTTTTTGCCCAGCACTTTTGGATGGACACTATACCACCTGCAAAGGTGAGAATGTATGTTCATGCGTATGGTATTGTATAGTCATTAGGCTTCAAATTTTCCTATTTGGCATGGCTTAAATGTTGCAATGATACCTACAAAATGAAAGAGAGGACACATGGGTGATTTTTTTGCTGCTATTCATGTTATTTTGCTGCTGATGGTTGCTGTATTGATGTTTCCTGAAAAAAAATACCAGAAGGAAAATGGCAGTGCAATCAGAACTCTTGTCTATAAAAGCAGACATATGCTAAATTAGTTTATGTTTGTGTTATTGACAATTTATTTTAAAACCACATTTTGCCATTGTCACCAGAGTAAACATACAGGTACATACACAGACAAAAAACTAATAAATGACTATGCAAATAAGAAAGTATTAAATCTTCAAATATATCATACATACTCCAACAATTGCTTGCTTTTGGAGGTAATGTGCAAATCAATTTGTCGACAATGCAGTGGCACAAAACAGACACATACTTAAACTAATTGGAACAAAAAACCAGCCTACAATTGGAGTAAACATGAAATCGATATATTGAATCTATACCTGTGTGACAGCAGTCAGGCTGTATATACACATAACAACGTTTATATATCTAAACAGATAGAGAAATATAAAACGCATATCTGTTGTTCTGCATCTCCCAACAGATGGAGTTTCATGCTACCAGACAGGGTTTTCTTCATGTGATACCAGGAGACCTCGACAAGCTTGATAACAGTAATGCGATGCAATGTCTTATCATACTTAACTCTACTGTGAAATATTGATTGAAAACTAAATGCAAGTAACTCGATCGCCAAATGCATTTTGATTCAGGACAATTTTGGATGTGAAGGTACAAGGATATACTTTTACACAGCTACTGTCTAAATTTTTCTTACTAGCAAGAATGATTCCATTATTGAAAACATAATTTTGGCTATGTAGAAATGCTGCTGGGCACTGAGGTGGCAGTTTTCCTAAAATATGCTACAGTTCAAATCACACTCATCCACAAATTTCAATGCAGTCAGGTCAAAGCTGGTGTCCTGTCTGCTATAGAAGCTTTGAATTAAAGTGGCTTTCATACTTGCAATATTTTTTTCATGATAACCAACGGTTTTACTTCTTTGGTACAGTTGTTTCTTAAGATGTTTAATTTAATGAAGGAGTTGGCATGACTAGAATAAATACACTTATATTTTGATATAACTGTACTTTTCTGACAGCAGCCACTTGGTATCGTTGGTGAAGACGGCACACTTAAATTAAAAAAAAGTGTTGAAAATATAGAAATATATAATGTATGAAAATATATATTGTACTATATCACTTATGATCGCTGATCTTAGACATCTTATGGAAAATGCAACAAGCCCTAATAGATGCAAAATTTGAATTTAAATTACCCTAAGCAACCGATTATATTTATCTGTCCATATATTTACTTACCTTCTCAGAGAGAGATACAGAAACCAAAACTATTTGACAACAAAAAGGAAAAGGAGTCAAAATACAGACTACATGATACCTACAAACTGATACAGGACAACAATTCCCTTTTATGCACAGTCATTAATTTAACTGACTCTCACTTTTATTTCCAAACTGGCAAAAACCTTTCATTTTATACATGGAGACACCATTTACTTGTCATAAAATTCTTACAGATCGTAGGAGGCACACTCTAATAACAGCACAGTTACTCTTAGTGTTGAATGATTTAAAAGAACAGGGAGTGAAGGTTTCCTGTAATGAGATTGGAATGGAGGCTTTCTATTGTACTTGGAATGAAGATTCTCTAATGTAGTAGCTTGGAAAGCAGACTTCCCATTGCAGTGTCATGACACAAAAATGTCTATAATAATAATTGGAAAACATGTCTGAGAAGGACCTATTATTATATCAAAATGTTCTGTTAAGTTGAGCAGATAAATCCTATCCACGTTGAGTACCCCCTTGATTAATAAGTAATAATTTGACAACTCTTTCTGGTAGTGTGTATTGTTTTATTGTATACAGCTTTGCAGTAAGGAACTAGTTTAAGTCAATTCCGTTGAATAAGGATAAAGGGAATTCAAAGTAGTTATGCCACAACTGTCAGGATACAACATAAAGTATTCATAACTTTAACCATTGTACATTAGCTGGCATTTTTATTCATATGTCAGCTATGTTAAGAACAGATAGTTCATAAGACTTCCCACAATTGATATACTCCTACTCATGACTCAAAGGCCTGTATTTGGTTGTTAATTTAACATTATAAATGGAACACTATGAACAAGTGTGGTTGACTATAGTCTGGGAAGTGTCAATGTCATTCCTGATGGTAATGTAACTTGTTGGGGTCTGTGACGTTATGAAACATATGTTACACTCACTCCATTTAATTGGGCTAAAACTCTATTGATTTTTTCTGGGGATAATTTCAAAGGCATTATAGCCATAGCCTAATAGGACAACAGAAGTGTTCATCCATAAGGTAGTTTATCTAAAGGATTTATTTTGCCATCATACCATCAGCTGGGTTTCCAACCAGCAACCTTCAATACCAATCCCGCAGTCAAAAATGGGAAACACATTTACCAACTGCATCAAATTACACTTCTTTAAAAGAATGGTTGAATGGAGGCCGACATGCGTGCATGCCAAAATTGATATGGCACAGTTCTTTGGAACTGATCAATTACAATTTTCAAACTTGTTTCATTTGACAAATTTTATTTAAGTTTTAAATGCAGTGTTTTGGAGGAAAAAGTTCCATTAAACTTAAGTTGAAATACTTTCTCACAGCCAAAGGTCACTAATTTTATCTACTGGTTAGAATTATAAAGAAAAATCGTGTACTTTTGGGAATACATCGAACCCCGTTATAATAGCCTATTGTACATCATAGATATAAATATATTTTGTGCTGGAATGCTAACATACAAATATAGCCAAGTTAGTATTTCTGTAATTATGAAGTCGGTTGACAAGGTGAAATATAAAGGTATGGAATTTAACTTGAATGTCACATTTCAAAATTCATCTCGGAGCACCAGTTTGCTGATTAGGTGGCATCACTAAATTAAATTTCCAATACACAGCTTTATATCTCATACTTATCCTAGCATATCTGAGAGTAAAACCTTTAACTTTAAAGAAGACTATGCTCAGCAATTAAGTTCAAGTCTGACTCACAAAATAAGAGGCATTAACATATCTGATGAGCACCAAACTTTTGACTTTGCCCCACCTGAAGGCAGTCATGTTAGATTTTCACCTGTCCGTACCCAATATCACTTTTAAATTCCTCACCTTCAGGAAACAATGCCTAAAATTAATTATTCCGATCATGTGGTATCAGCAGTGGTCAAGCTGTGGAACTAGTGATGGCGGAGGCAAAATAAATTCATCACAGGTCCCCTATCACCTGTTGGGAGGGCAACAAAGTTCATTCAGTTTGCAATTCCAGTAAGAAACTGATCACAAAAGTCACAAATGCATGCTGTGTCTGCCGGGGTAATTAGCCTGCTGCATTCATCCATACTTCAACTGCAGTAATTCTTGTTGGGATGACAGTTACAAACTCAAAGTGTATATGAAGAACAATGCAATATGGTTGGTACTGTAGTGGCACACATGTTGCTCTCTGGTTGTGTCACATCCATGTAGATAACTTTTTTTGGTAATTTTTAATTCAATCTTACAAATTCATACTTGCAAACGTTTGTACATACTTACAAGCATGTGCGCCAATTTGCCTTGAAAAATCATAGGGTTAGATATAGTCCTTAACCTGAGATTTATATATAATTATATTTGAAAATAGATACTTTTTAGCCAGGCTAAAACATTTTCTATGAATTGCGATAGGTCTTAATACATGCAACGTTTGAATATTATTTATCCTGGGCAAACGATTGTGTCTATATCTATCTATCTATATATATATATATATATATATATATATATATATATATATATATATATATATATATATATATATATATATATATGTGTGTATATGTATATATATGTACATGTATATATATATGTATATATATATATATATATATATATATATATATATGTTCCTTCTCAGAGAGAGAGAGAGAGAGAGAGAGACAGAGACAGAGACAGAGACAGAGCAATTTCACAACTAAAAGGACCAAGAGTCAAAATTGCAGACTACATGGTATTTACAACCTCATGCAGGAAAGATTTCATTTTATGCAGTCATTAATTTAGAAATGTGCAGAACTCACACTTATGTAGGACAGATACAATGATATTTCATTCATAGTTCCTAGTCACTATATTTTCACACACAGGGTGAAGTTTTGTTCGTTGCCTTGAACCTTGCTTTTTGAACATGTATGTCTCTACAGGTACTGGGAATCTTAATATCCAATGGACAAATGGACGCAAAGACTGGTTGTTAAACACACATTTTTATTAATTCCGCACCTCTGCGGGATGGCGCGGAATGATTTGCACCTTATTCGAGATACCACTTTACCATCCACAATACTTGTCTATAACATATATATTTTCCCATCAAAGTTAAAGGTGACCTAAGTAATTGGGGGGAGGTGAGAAAACGGCAAAAACCGTCCCAATTCCATGTTGTTAACCAACATCTTCCAGTTTTATCACATAAATGAAGAGCTGTAACATGTTTTTCATGAACAATATTACTAATGTTATACTGCACCCAATGTAGCCGTAGAAAGATAACCCTTTTGTCAAAATTTGGTTGACTTAGGCCAAAATATATTTAAATTCGACATAAGCATGACATAGGCCAAATGCATTTACTTATGCCAACGTTCCTGTAGTTCAGCATTTAATTATAGCTACCTTTTGTACTCAATTTGAACATGTCATACTATACGCCGTTTTAAGATATCTCATATAATTGGTTCTTATAAAATACATAATTTTCGGTCTTTCAGAAAGATCAAAAGAAGTGTTATTTGATGACTTAGGCCATTTAACATTCAATATTTGGTCCCTAAAATGGTTGATTTTTACAGTTTAAACATGGAATGCTATAAATATGAAGAGGAAGGGTCTTTCTTATCCTTTGGGATATATAACTCAAAGTGCTTAATTTTCACTTAGGTCATTTTTGCTTTAGTGGGTCGATGTTTCCTATACCGTGACACATACAGATACCAAACCTGGCATAAGCATGAATTGGCAGTCTTGAAAAGGCAGTGTGTCTGGAGTGGATACTCTTACAGAAATCCCAACTTTGCTGAGGTTAAGTGACTATATCTAACCCCTTTCATTTCTCAAGGCAAATTGACGCACATGCTTGCATGTATGTAGAAACGTTTGCAAGTATGAATTTGTAAGAATGAATTGAAAATTACCAAATAAACATCTACATGGATGCGACACAAACAGACAGTAACATGTGTGCCACTAATGTACCAACAACATTGCATTGTTCTTCATATACACTCTGCGTTTGTAACTGTCATCCCAACAAGAATTACTGCAGCTGAAGCAAGGATGAATGCACCAGGCTAATTACCCCAGCAGACACATCATGCATTTGTGACTTTTTGGTCAGTTTCTTACTGGAATTACAAACTGGATGAACCATCTCTCCCTCACAACAGGTGACAGCGTACCTCTGATGAATTTATATTGCACCCGCCATAGATAATTCCACAGCCTGACCACAGCTGATACCACATGATTGGATAATTAATTTTAGGCATTTTTTCCCCGGAGGTGAGAAATTTAAAAGTGATATTGGGTATAGACAGGTGAAAATCGAACATGACTGCTTTTAGGTGGAGCAAAGTTAAAAGTTTGCTGCTCATCAGATATGTTAATGCCTCATATTTTGTAAGTCAGGCTTGAACTTAAGTGTGCAGCACAGTCTTCTTCTTAAAAGTTAAAAGTTTTACTCAATAGATATGCTAGGACAAATATGAGATATAAAGCTGTCTATCGGAAATTTAATTTAGTGGTGCCACATAATCGGCAAACTGGTGCTCCAAGATGAATTTGAAATGTGACCTTCAAGTTAAATTCCATGCCTTTAAATTTCACCTTTTCAACTGACTCTATAAATAAAGACATAATCACATGGCTATATTTGTATGTTAGCATTCCAGCACGAAATATATTTACATATATAATGTACAATAGGGTGTTATAACGGGGTTTGATGTATTCACAGAAATACACGGTTTTTCTTCATACTTATGACCAGTAGATAGAATTAGTGACTTTTTGCTTGGTATGCAGCAATAATTTATAAAAAAGAATCGCTGTGAGAAAGTATTTTAACTTAGGTTTAATAGATTTTTTCCCTCCAAAACACTGAATTAAAAACTTGAATAAAATATGTCAAATGAAACAAGTTTGAAAATTGTACTGGATCAATTCCAAAGAACTGCGCCATATCGATTTTGGCACTCACACATATTGGCCTCCATTCAACCATTCTTTTTTAGAAGTGTAATTTGATGCAGTTAGTAAAAGCGTTTCCCTTTTTTGGCTAGGTGATTGGTATTGAAGGTTGGTGGTTGGAGACCCAGCCGATGGTATGATGGCAAAATAAATCATTTAGATAAACTACCTTATGGATGAACACTTATGTTGACCTATTAGACTTTGGCCATAATGCCTTTGAAATTGTCCCCAGCAAAAATCAATCGAGTTTTACCCTAATTAAATGAAATGATTGTAACATTTGTTTCAATACGTCACAGACCCCAACAAGGTACATTACCATCAGTAATGATATTGACACTTCCCAGAGTATAGTCAACCACACTTGTTCATAGTGTTGCATTTATGATGTTTATTTAAAAACAAATACAGAACTTTGAGTCGTGAGCAGGAGTTTATCAACTATGAATTATCTGTTCTTTACATAGCTGACATATGAATAACAACGACAGCTACTATACAATGGTGAAAGTTATGAACACTTTATGTTTTATCCTGACAGTTGTGGCATAACTAGTTTGAATTCCCTTTATATTTATTCAAAGGAATTGACTTAGAACAGTTTCTTGCTGCAAAGCTGTATACAATTACACAATATACGCTACCATAAAGAGTTGTCAAAGTAATACTAATCAATCAAGGGGGTACTCAACGTGAATATGATTTATCTGTTCAACATAACAGAACATTTTGATGTAATTATAGGACTTTCTTATGCATGTTGTCCAATTATTATAGGCAGATTTTGTCATGGCACTGTAATGAGAAGCCTGCTTTCCAACCTAGTGCATTGGGAAATCTTCATTCCAAGTACAATAGAAAGCCACCATTCCAAGCTCATTGCAGGAAACCTCCATTCCCAATTTTTTTTAAATCAGTCAACACTTAGAGTAACTGTGCTGTAATCAGATTGTGCCTCCTACGATCTGTAAGAATTTTATGGCAAGTAAATGGTGTGTCCATGTATAAAATGAAAGGTTTTCGCCAGCTTGGAAAAAAAAATGAGAGTTAGTTAAATTAATGACTGTGCATAAAAGGGAATTGTTGTCCTGTATCACGTTGTAGATATCATGTAGTCTGTATGTTGACTCTTTGTCCTTTTTGTTGCTAAATCCTCTTTGTTTCTGTATCTCTCTCTGAGAACGTAAGTAAATATATGTACAGATAGATATAATCAGTAGTTTGGGGAAATTTAAATTTAATCGTCCATTAGGGCCTGTTACAATTCATGTAAGATGTCTAAACCTAGCCATTATAAGCGTAAAATTTTCAAACATTTTGTATTAATATATTTTCAACACATTCTCTAAATTTAAGTGTGTTGTTTATACCGACAGCATTAAGTGGCTGCTGTCAAAAAAGTACAGTTATATCAAAATATAAGTATATTTCATTTAGTCATGCCAACCCCATCATTAAATTTAACACCTTAAGAAATAACTGTACCAAAGGAAGTAAAATCATTGGTTATTATGAAAAAATGTTGCGAGAATGAAAGTCACTGTCATTGATAACCTCTATAGCAGACAGAACAACAGCTTTGACTTGACTGCATTGAAATTTGAGGGTGAGTGGGAGTTGAGTTGTAGAACATTTTAGGAAAACTGCCATCTCAGTGCCCAGCAGCATGTCTTTAAAGCCAAAATTATGTTTTCAATAATGGAATCATTCTTGCTAGTAAGAAAAATTTAGACAGCAGCTGTGTAAAAGTGTCTCATTGTACCTTCACATCAATAATTGTCCTCAATCAAAATGCATTTGACGATCGAGTTACTTGTCTTTAGTTTTCAATCAATATTTCACAGTAGAGTTAAGTGTAATAAGACATTGCAGCACATTACTGTTATCAAGCTCGTCGAGGTTGCCTGGCATCAGATGAAGAAAAGCCAGTCTGGTCGCATAAAAGTCCATCTGTTGGAAGATTCAGAGCAAGAGATTTTGGTTTTTATATTTCTCTATCTGTTTAGGTATATACACGTTGTTACGTATATATACAACCTGACTGTTGTCACACAGGTATAGATGAAATATATCGATTTCTTATTCACTACAAATGTAGGTTAGTTTTATGTTCCCTTTAGTTTAAATATCAGTCTGTTTTGTGCCACTGCATTGTCGACAAATTAATTTGCACCTTACCTCCAAAAGCAGGGAACTGTTTGAGTATGTATGATATTTTTGAACATTTACTACTTTCTCACTTGCATAGTCATTTAATTTTTTTCTGTCTATCTATGTACCTATATGTTTATTCTTGTGACAATGAAAAGAGGTGGTGTTAAAATAGCTTTTTAAAAACACAAACATAAACTAATTTAGCGTATGTCTCCTTTTGTAGACAAGAATTCTGTTTACACTTCCCTTTTCTTTCTGGTATTTTTTTCAAGAAATATCAATACAAGAACCATCAGTAGCAACATAATATGAATAGCAGCATAAAAATCACCCATGTGTCCTCTCTTCTATTTTGTAGGGATCATTGCAACATTCAAGCCTTGCCAAATAGGAAAATTTGAGGCTAAATGCAATTAACATATATTCTCACCTTCAGGTTTAAGAGTGTCCATCCAAAAGTGCTGGACGAAAAAAAATATACCCAGACTCACAAATAAATCCAATCCAAATAAAAAAAATATCAGTGTCATGTGGTAAAAAATGGAAAAGTCGAGACATCGCAAAACCGTCACAAAGAGAAAGAAAACGAAGACAACAAAATAATCTACAATGCATCAATGCATTGCATAGGGACAAATTTGACATAGATCTCCAAGGTATTTCCATATCAACTGTTAACGAAATCTGCTAGTGCTCCTTTTAGGGGACCTGTAAAAGGGAACTGTACTTAATTTTTTGAAAATACCTACAATTTTGCTCAGTTTATTAGAAGTTTGTGAGATGTGATATTTCCAATTCAAATTTTCGTCTAACCAAATGGCTAGGAATTTACAGCGTGTTACCTGTTGTACTTCTGTATCGTGGACTTTTATTTTTAAAGAATGATGGCTCATGGAATGATTCCTTCTGTGGAAGAAAATGAAATTATTTTTTTCTATATTGAAAGATAGTGTGTTTGAGTTGAACCACTCAATAGCTAAGCCCAAAGACATATTTATGTTGTTTTCAAATACATCTAGATCGTGACCAGTAAATATGAGACTAGTATCATCAGCAAATAGTAAACAAAAAATGTCTTGTGACACAGTACCAAGATCATTAATGTATAACAAGAAGAGAAGCGGGCCAAGTATTGAGCCTTGTGGTACGCAACATGTGATTTTCATACGTGGTGATTTAGTGTTTTGGAAAGAAACAGATTGTTCTCTATAAGTCATATAACTTACAAACCACTGAAGAGGCAGTCCTCTTACACCATAGTGGGACAATTTTGAGAAAAGAATAGTATGATTAACGGTATCAAAAGCCTTGGACAGATCCAGGAAAATACTGACAGCAAAATGCCTTCTGTCCAGGGCTTCTGATACCTTATTGACTAAGTAATTTACCGCCATTTCAGTACCATATCCTTGACGAAATCCAAACAGAAAGTCATACAAAAATGATGTTTTTCCAAGTATGCGATAAATTGTTAATTAACTACTTTTTCAAATATTTTGAAAAAGAATGGCAGCACAGAAATTGGTCGGTAATTTGTAAACAATTCAGGATCTCCTTTCTTATTAAGGGGATAACCTTGACTATTTTAAGAGCATCAGGGAAGACACCTGTTGATAGAGACAAGTTTATAATATATGTTAGAGTTTTAAGAATGCCAGCAGAAATATGTTTGACAACTTTAGGATCAATATCATCCCATCCTGGTGAAGACTTACGTAAAGAATGAATTGTAACTCGTACAACATATTCCACAATGGGGTGAAAATAATGTGAGTAGTGATAATTTCCTTTCAGGTAGGATGAAGAGTTTTGATTGGTAGTGGGAATTAATTTTGCGAGATTTGTTCCAGCATTTATGAAAAATTTATTAAAGTTTGTAACAATGTCTTTATTATCCAATATGTATGTTCCATTATATTTAAATTTAGCATTTACTTTACTTTGTTTCTGTTTGAAATGAGTTACTATACATGATATCCATAAATTTACAGGTTCCTGTGTGCTGATTTGGATTCAGGATATTGATGCTAAAGTCACTGATGATGTAGCACTTCTTCTCATCAACCTTGGTAATGTTTAACAGATTTTCAAGGGACTCATTGAAAACTTCTAAGTTAGTACCTGGGGGTCCATATATGAGGCCAACAATATAGTTGACTTTAGAATTGTTTACATCAGTGATAATTTCTATAAAAGTGTCTCTAATGTGTCATTAAAGACACTGATATCCTCACGTAGTGCATGCTGTAGATTTACATCTAGAAACAGAGAGACACCTCCACCTGTAAGATCTGTACGGAACTTCATAACATGATTATAACCAGGTAAATTATATAAATCATGATTAGCCTTATTCAGCCATGTTTCAGAAAAACCTATAATGTGAAATCCGTGTCTTAAAATGTCTAGAAAAGATTCCCATTCATGAGAATGAGCAGGGAGACTACGGATATTCAGGTGAAAGAGTGATGAATAGGTGGAATCCATGCCAAAAGTATCGATCAAATTGTGAAAACTGTCCTCTTTGAAATACTGACTGTCACATATGTTACTGATGACTTGTGGCTGATTGAAAAAGTTCAGGTCAGGATCACATTCATAGATAGGAAGTGAGGTACATTTATTATTACTCTCAAATTGGGGCAAAAATTTTACTGTTCAGGGATGCAAAATTGATTTTAGTATTAGTGAACCACATTTCACATAGATAATTCAAGTATAAGTCATCGTCATCTTCACGGTTAAAGGGAAACTCATTTTGTAAACACAGAGGACAAAGCCATGACTTATCTGTAGGGTTAATTTCAGGGAGACACTTATGTGATAATGTTTCAAGCAAGACACACAGCTGATTTGATTATGGTTTGGAATATTTACCTTTTTGCTACATGTAGCACAATTGATCATGGAGTAAGAGAAAAAAAGCAAGTAACAATTGATTCAGATGGTGCGGGCTGCCTCCTTCCCCACATAACAGCAGTGTAATAAGTGTACCTTTCTACCATGTAAGATATGAACAAGGGTAACAGAAATGGTCCACGTAAAAGGTATAGATGACAATATATGAAAATAGTCAAAAATTCCAAATTGTGTCAAATATTTGTTGATGGTGATTAACATGACTAGAAATAAAAGAAGTTGACAATATATTGATTTGTTATACCGCTGGAAGTAAATGTTGGAATACTTATAATGTGTACATAGTGCTGAGAAAAACACACTGCTTGATGTGAACAACAAAAGAAAAGAAAAAAGAAAAGTGAAGTAGTACATAAGGAATGTAAGAGATCTATAATCTGAACCAATGAAGTTCAGTACAAATATATCAAAGCTAGAAAAAAGATTATATTGAACATAAACATATGTAGTTACGAACCAATAAAGGTCAAAAAAATTATGCATGGTGTGCAAACTGATTGTCATGCGTAGCTTTGGGACAGCTTATTGTGTAACATCAGGGCAGCTAATTTACAAATCTGCTAAGTCCTTCTCGTGTGTATTGGGAAGAATCTTTTTCTGTTTGTCGTTGATGAGGATATGGCCATCATATGACCAAGTGTCATTTATCTGGTTAGCGTTTCAGGGTTCTGGCCTTGTACAAAAGATTGGCACATTGCTAGGTCAAGTCATCATTGATATATATTTTCCCATTGCCTGAAGGTACACTTGATGGCACAGAAGTAGCGTTCAACTTTTTACGGTTCTTTGAGAGTTTTCCTTGCTCGGGTAAGTGGAAAACTTCACAATGACAGGGCGATGTTTCCCTGGTATCCTTGGTCCGACTCTGTGAGAACGGTCAATTTCTGCAACTTCTAAGGGGATGTCCATCATATCGTTCACCATATTCACCACCAGGGTATCAGTGTCTTCTCCTTGTTCTTCTGTAATGCCTGTGATTCTCACTGAGTTTCGCCTAGTATATCGTTCCAAGTCATCATATTTCTATTCTAACTCATCCAAATTTTTCTCCAGTTCACACAATTTCTCATTTTTCTCATCAATTTTTTTCTGCAACACTTTGAAGTGATCTCCGATCATACTGCTTATTTTGTTGGCAAGTTCGTCTGAGTTGGGGCTGAGTGCTACTTTGAACTTATTCAACACCTGTTCATCTGAAAGGGTCTCTATGACTGCAAGAGCAATCTCATCAGAGTCAATAGATTTGGTGCATGTATTTCTACCTCTGCCTGTTGCTTGAGGCATGATGGAGGAAATAATCAGTCTTGACAGTTCAGGAATACATATTGGATACAACAGGAGATCACAACACTAAGCAGATCTGTATTGATTCATATTAGACTGGGGAAGTCAACTTTACTGTTTATATACACATTGGCCTTTGTACTGTCTTGCATTGTCCGGAGTAAGGTGAAGGCAGATTACATCATAGTCTATTGGGTCAGCATGACCACTGGGTGCAGGTCTAGGGACAAGCTGGGTAGTCACTGCCTGTCGCGGTCATTGCACATTTTCAGGTCTCTGTGCTCTCACTGATCATCCAGCCAAAACTTAAGGGCTAACCAAAGGTAGAACCAGTAAACTGCCTTGAGATGTTTCCAGGAACTCAATTCACAAACAGCTTGCCATCTGGCATATCACACTCCCCACAAAGGAGTTTGTTTATGGTGCAGTGTTTAGAAACAAATGGCAACTTATGATAATGGTGTGTGTTAACAATTACTGTGTAACTACTGACATATGGTTTGTGTTACAGAATGGCATGTAACTGATGACATGTGGGGTGTGTATAGAATGGTTTGCTGTTTCAGCCAGGCTAACTTTTTCCTGGTCAGAATAAGATAAAGTCAGTAGATGTTATTGGTGATCGTTGGGTACATTGTGCTGGTCCACCCCCTCCTAAGTAAAGCTCCTGACAATGGGTGTGCCAGCCTAATACATCTTATGTACAATTCTCGGCAAGAATGCTGTTTATAAACATGTAACTTAAGGAAAACCTTGAAAACAGGGGATAATTTACATAAGGTACTTCTGGATGATTTGAGTGGGAAAGGGTTAGCCTGACTTACTGCTGTCGCAATACATTGTTCGACTTCAGGTGTTCACTTACGAATATGATTATACAAACAATCACTGAGTGGTCAAATGACGAATTTTTGTTTATTTAAGAATATATTTGGCATTATCGTCTGAAGTTAAAAGCACAAACTCTTGGAACTTGTAAGATAATGATATATGACAGAGATATATAAAATCTGACTTACATTGGACCTTAAATAGCCTCAAGCACCAAAATGTAGCCAAGAACAGATTTTTATGTCATGTTTTACCTAGATATTGATACATATATTCAAAATGGCTATTTTCTTTCTTAACGTTGAGGTATGAGGATTACCATGAAAATAATTGTATTACGTGTATCACCAAAAATAAACTGACCTAAAACATTCTGGGTAGAAAAGGTATTTTTGCTAAATATCAGAAGAGTGTCGAATTGCCTCATTAAAATATGTCCACCATTAAATATACCTGAAAGAGTAGATGATTTGGAGAAGCAAGTTCACATGAATTTGTTTAATCTTAGTGAAATTATATCAATTACTATATTTGAAATCTGGGCCTCGTTTTCGATTTCTAAACCCAAAACAATTGGTTTATGGGCCAAATATCAAATGGACGTAATCTCTTCAAAAAACAAATTTTGGGGCCATCCCTTTTTTCAATAACTAATAAATGAGCCTAATCTTTGTGTTTTACCTATTTTACGTATAGATGTATGGCTGCTATGTAAAATAGAATAAACTAATAAAAATATCCTTCTACATTTGTTTTGTCATTTTTGGCGTAATTTTGATTTTTTTTCAGAATGTTCTGCACAAAATGTTACACAACTTGTTCTCTTTGCGTTCCGTGATTTATTGTAAAAACTGTATCACAAAGACAAACAAACCCAAAAAATGACATATCTAAAAATAACTAAAGTATCCATTTAATGTCACTTCAACGTCATCTCATGGTCAATGTGCATGTCTATATTTTTTCTACTGGTTAATTCTATCAACATGTCAGGTTCCATCAAATATAATTTTTTTTACCATAGGTATCCAGCATGGCACCCAAACATGGCTACTGTAATGCCCACTTTTGCTTTCATTGGCCCCAGTGTAAATAGACCTTGTGAATATACTAATGGTTTGTATCAAGAGGGTCTTGAGGTTACAGTGTGATATATTCCATCTGGAAGTGAGACTGAATGAACATTCTTCTTTTTTAGTTGTGTGCATCCATATCAAATAATGTCGAGTTGTAGGGTATTTATCATATTTGGCCAAAATGTGTCATTTGTGAGAAAATGGTGAGAAGACATATATGTAGCTGTCAGTGATCATTAAATATTGGGTATGTTAACCAGAGTAAGGAAATTATAAACCTGGGCCATTCAAATCAATGGTGGCTGGTTATTGACTATTATTTATTTCATACTTTTATGATCTTTGGTTAATGCTTTCAGTGCCACATTGTGGACTCAATCAACAGCTTTGAATTAAAAATATTTTGTTAACAAATTTGAAACATATTTTCTCAGCACCTTTTGGGTGCAATAAGCCCAAAGCGCAACAAGAAAATTGTCAATTCAGAGTATTTTATGCTCTGAAACCTTATGCTGATGCTTGAATAAAAGGTGATTTCCAAAGGCTTATGATTCCAGCTTCCGTGTAATGATTAAGAGCAGTTCTTCATGAGTAGTTGGACTTCTGTTATAGTTGGCATTAAAAGGGTTAACCCTTTGGTGGCTATCTCTACCGTAGTTGTGCGCGTGTAGACCCCTCAAAGTGATCTTGATCAACAGCTTTTGAATAAAAGTTTTTTTTCCCAAGGCTTATGATTCCAGCATCCCTGTAATAATTAAGAGCAGTTCTTCATGACTAGTTGGACTTCAGTTATAGTTGGCATTAAAAGAGTTAACCCTTTGCCTGGCATTCTCTACCTTAGTTGTATGCCTGTGGACACCTGAGCTAGATTCAAGTTCCTTGTGAAACGAGCCTTCATTTAATTACCACCATGCCTGTACTTACTTGGAATATGATAGTCCAAGTCAACATCTGGGCATACAACAAAATTTAGAATAAAAGCGGTTGTGGCATAAATAAGGGGATTAAGCACCTTTTCCTGTCATGGATTTGGACCAATGGGCAACTTCCAACAGGTAACATTCTTTACTTTGTAGCTTTTTTCTTACTAAGAAGGTATGGGTTCCTCCGTGTGGTACCTATTTATATAGCATGCTATTAATCTTACCCAGTGCTGAGTTACATGTACCACAGCTAATAATGTATTCAGATGTCACAAAGTGACACAGACTCAATAATGCAGCACAACGTAATTGACAAACAGGGTCACCTTATATTAGTCGTAAGTGCATGTGCAGAAATATATATATATATATATATATATATATATATATATATATATATATATATATATATATATATATATATATATATTGTTTTTATGTCTTTTTTGCCCAGAACCGGTTCTTAGTAGTCATTACCCTATTCCCCAGACCAAACTCTTTACTCTGCATAAGCTAACCTGTCCCTGTCTAACCTATATACATATGGGATAACTATTGTCCATATTGCACACGTTCCTGAGTAAAATTTTGACACAGTCTGTATAAGCTCAAAATGAATTAAAGGGTCTTCAATGGGTGACTAATCAGTATGTTTCGGAGCCTATTACGAGTAGATGTCTCTCTAAGAACCGTCTCCTTGTCGTAGCTAAATATTCAACAAAGACAACCCACATACTGAAAAAATATGAACGTTGCAAATGATGAATTGGCGAAATATGTGAAGTTTTTCTTATAAATGCAGAGCTTCATTATCAAAGAATACCTGTCAAACAAACCATAATTACTAAATTTGTATAGTACAGGTTCAAAAAAGTATAATTTGACTTACCCCTGAACCAATATGTACCCTTTTTAGCTGGATAGCTTATCATAGTTAAACCACCCGCCAGTATTTAATTGTAGATATGTATACACACACACACACACACACACACATATATATATATATATATATATATATATATATATATATATATATATATATATATATATATATATATATATATATATAACTATATATATATATATATATAACTATATATAATTGAAAAGAAAAGAAAGAGAAAATATGAAGCAGTCAACATTTGATATCCAGGTGATTCAGTGTGAGTGACAAGGGTTGGCAGGCACTTGGCACAGGTAAACCGCCAGTAAAAATTCTGGTTCCCCAAGCCAAAGTATTTGTCAGTAGGAGGTTTTTTCATTGGGATGCATATTTAGTGTAAATAGATCAAACTTGCATCCATGTGTCGCAGGCCAATGGCACAACAGTATTGCATATCGTTCTGATATAATATTGAAACAGTTTTTTTCCATGGTGTATCTATTTGGCTGATTGTGAAGCTGAGTGGAGAACAAATGTCGATTTTAATAAGTGGAAATGAGTAGCAGACATGCAATGGCAAGAGAATTATTCTTGCAATTTAAACTCATTGGAGAGTCATATCACTGTTAGTTATAAGTGTAAGGTGTCACAGTGTAATAAGTTCAGGATTGCTAAGGTTCTCCTACTTACGTTTACCCTTTGCAGTTCCATGGCATGTAAAACGAGAGTTGTACATAACCACCCAAAAGAAATAGCTGCATAAAGACTGGTGATTTACCTGAAACATGTTCTGAGTGGTTACCTGCTGAAGACACTTAAATAATTTGGGCTCATATAGCCTTTGTCAACAATCTATAGAAAAACGTGATAAAAGCACTTCCATGTGTGTGCAGATCAGACAGTGACAGGTTAGCTTATGAAGTGTGGAGAGTTTGGACTATGGAAAAAGGGTAATGACTGTCCCGAAGTCGTTGTGGACGGAAGGACACAAATACAGTTGCTGTTACCAAATTACATACATGACAAGGGCTGCTTTGCAATTGGAAATTACGAAAAATAAAATCATGGCATTGAAGTATGACAAAAAGTTCATGTTGAGTAATACTTTATTTCTTTATGACATCGATGAAATTGCAGAGGAGTAGTGCAGGAAGTATATCACCCTGTCACTAGCCACTCCTACACAAACAATGTACTGAAGTCTACAGCACCTTTGGTCACTGAAAGCATAAACAAAGTTTCATATGGAATTATTTACGATGAAGGTCGTTATCACATTTCAGCAATGGCATTATACAATTTCCACATATTTACCCTGAGATAATTGAAATGCTCGATTATGGGTAATGTGGTAATGTTTTTGTGAATTAATTTGCAGGCTCTACGTAAGAGGATAATGTATGTTCATGTTTGGTAATTGTACATGAAGATTCGAGAAACCTTTCTTTATGAATGCTGCAAGGTATTGCTTGCATGGATAAACCCTCAATGTTGATTATAACTTTTAAAGTTAACATTTGGCATGTCTTTTAATGGCATATATGTATATCTTGCATCCACGGAAGTCTACAGAATGCTTGTAGCCTTATTCCACATCACTAGTATACTGGCTTGATAAGAGTTAAGGAGGTAGACAGGCAGGTAAACTTTAATTTTTATGACAGTAAAACCTTGTTACTCTTACAACAGTGCCATGATTGTCTAGACCCCTGAAATTAATGTATCAGCAATGGACACCTTTACTTCAAGCTTCTGTTGCTGGCAGCCTAAGAAGGTGTCACGGTATATTAATTGTTTGTGATTGTGGTCTTTTAGGATATGTAGTCTTTGGTGGCCTGTGTCCACAAAATATGCGTCAGTCATTAAAGATGAGCCCAATATCAGAAACACACGTGTCAGCCATTGACAACTTTGCTGTAGTGAGAAAGTACTAATCAACAGTTATGACTTTGATCTTGTATTAGATAGATGTCATCAAGCATTACACTATGTGAGACACTTCTGACTCCTAAACATCATAAAAGTAAGTGACTCATTGGGACCATCAATACAGTGTAAGAGCATTATGTCACCAGAAATATCAGGCCAGTGGCAGCATATATAATAGGCAGCCCTGGATCGCCATTTTGATGTCGCCTCCAAGCAGCCACCATATGAAACATATGGTGGCCAACGTTTACACTTCTACTATCATAAGTATGGAGAATTAACATTTTAATTTTGAATTTCACTGACTGGCATTATATGCCTCTTCATCCCCGATATTCACGCCGTCTTCGCCGAGAACTGTAGTACCTCCGTTTTCGCCTCTGTCTTCGGGTGCTACTCCTGTCAGTAGTTAACTTTTCATTAGACAGCAGTACTCTTGCTCTTTCCTGAGCACACAGAAGTTAAGCTACATGGAAGTTTAAAATGAACTGACATATATGATGTCCTGTTGAGAAAATTAAAATTTATTTTAGATTCAATGTGTCGTTGGATTTACCTACCGGAATATAAACAAAAAAGTTGTTCATTAATCCTCTATTAGTACAATGTCGCTGATATTTTTTGAGATGTCAAGAACATTCTTGGTGCAAGTTTAAACTAGATGATACGACTTTATGCATCCATTTCTAACAGTCATTGTTTTTCATGTAGGAGATTGTATTTGACAGATACTTTCTTTTTAATTTTGTGAAGAGCTTCAGTCATGTCATTCTCCTCTTCCTCAGATGACAAGATGCTAAGACCTGCTGGCGCTTGGTCTAAAAAAACAACCAAAAAATTCAACAATGGAAATGGCTGCAAATTGAACTAATAGAAATATCACAACTTCTCACATTAATGCTTTTAAAAAAGTGCTATGACATCACAGAGTAACTGTAACAAAATAACAGTATGGACATGGTGGCAGAATTTAGATTAAGAGGTACAGCAATTTTAAGGTGTGACCTAGTCTGTAATTAAAATGCCATGTAAAGTTCATTCTTTTCCCCTTTAAAAAAGGACACATTGACAATGTTGGGCTGAGATATCGATCAAGCCTTTTTGAATGTCATTACATAATTTAATATTGGCTTCAAAGTGAATTTGTTTTGATTATGCCAATCATGTTGGCTTAGATGACCAAATGACACAAAAGTTTTCTGGATGATATTATCAATGAGTGGCAAGGCCAAAATGCCCTAATTGAAATGATCACTAATTAAATAAACGACACTGCGAGCAAAGTTTCGGTTTTGGCGCATACATGTTGAGTAAAATAAATGGCAAAGTGGGGGAAAATGTTGCTTTCCTTGATATCATCCATGGAGTAACAAATGGCAATGATAAAAATATTTTTCCCTGTTGTCGCCACTTGTGGAAAAAAATAGTAAAAGAGCAAAATAAATCATCCTTGATATGCTCCATATCATAACTATGGAAATATCAAATATTTGCACCCATTGATATAATCCTAAATGTAATAACGTAGTAAGGTGTTGCAAAATAATTCCGTAAATATTTGCCCATCAGGTCATCATAATGACGAGGAAAAAATCGCTAACGTCTTCAAATTATGTTACTTTGTAAAATATGCAATCGATTATATGATTAAGTGGGACATATTGTCTCCACATATATTCCAAATGCAACAACTAGAAATGAAGGAAAATATTACCTTCTTTGATGTCGTCTCCATTGGAATGGATAGATAAAGTGCCCAAATTGCAAAAATAAGCAGCCACACACACTTAATTCTGGTAAGCTAAAATATGGTAATAAATATACTTTAGTCCAACACTGGGAAGATCACACAATACAGCCCCAAGCATTTATGGCTTAAAATCGATGGACTATTCTAAATAAACCGAGAAGATATGGGTGTGTAATCATTATGGGTGTTCTCCATAGCTTCGAGCCAAATGTGATGTTCAAAGTTATAGAGCAGATGACATTCTAATGTCTTACTTACCCAGCAGATTCAAGTTTATAAATACAGTAACCAATTGTACACCCCTCCCCCCCCCCCCCAATCTATGAATACCATATCAGAAACTTTAAAGGCTGGCTGTATTATATTTTCCGTTTTGAACCCAGGTAGCCTGTCAGTGGAGTATTTTGGATTCACTTCAATTGATTCTTGTGACCAGAGTTTCATTTTTCTTCTAGTTCCCATAAATGGAGCACTGGCAGATTCTCTTGAAGGCTCATTTGGGTATACTTTGGAAGACCAATATCAAATTTGCCCCTATTCACTGCTTTGATGCATTTTAGGTTATTCTGTTATCTTCGTTTACTTTGAAAACCTTGCATCACATAAACAACTGTGACAATTTTGAGATCTCTGAACCTTCAATTTTTTACCACGAGACTCTTGTCCTTGTCTTTTTTTTATTTGTCATGGATTAATTTGTGTGGCTGGGTATGTCTTTTTGCCTAACACCTTTGGATGGACACTCTTGAACCTGTGAAAGTTAGAATATATGTTCATGTACATTGCATTGTATAGTCATTATGCTTCAAATTTTCCTATTTGGCATGGCTTGAATGTTGTAGTGATCCCTACAAAATGAAAAAGAGAACACATGGGCAATTTTCATGCAGCTTTGTTGCTGCTGATGGCCCCTGTATTGATATTCCTGAAAAAAGTACCGGAAAGCAAAGGGATGTCCAGACAGAAAACTTGTCCACAAAATGAGACATATGCTAAATTAGCTTGTGTTCATGTTATGTTGCTGCTGATGGTCCCTGTATTTATATTCCTGAAAAAAGTACCGGAAAGCAAAGGGATATCCAGACAGAAAACTTGTCCACAGAATGAGACATATGCTAAATTAGCTTATGTTTATGTTTTTGATAATTTATTTTTACCCAACGTCCCCCCACCCACCACCACCACCACCAGAATAGACATACAGGTACATAGATAGACAAAAAAACATAAATGACAACGCAAGCAAGAAAGCAATAAATCTTCAAATATGCAATACATACCCAAACAATCACCTGCCTTTCGAGGTAATGTGCAAATCAGTTTGTCGACAAAGCAGTGACAGAAACAGACTATATTAAAAGTAAAGAGAACAAAGCACTAATCTATATTTGCAGTAAACATGAAATAGATGTACCTAATCTATACCTTTGTGACAAATGTTACATTGTACATGCATGAAACAAACTGCATGTACCTTAACAGATAGAGAAATATAAAACCAGTATCTGATTCAAGCAGATGGAGTTTAACGATATCGGACAGGCTTTTCTTCATGTGATACCAAGCCAATTTGATGAGTTTGATATTAGTAATACGCTTCAATGTCTTTATTCTTACTATACTGTGAAATATCGATTGAGAACTAAATGCAAGTAACTCGATCGCCACATGTGTTTTTGATCCGAGACAATTATTTATGTGAAGGTACAATGAGACATTTTTACACTGCTGCTGTCTAAATTTTGCGTACTATCAGGGGTGATTCGATTATTGGAAACATTATTTTTGCCATGTGCACATACTGTTGGGGGAGGAGATGCCAGATTTCCGAAAATACTACTACAACTCCACTTACACTTACCTTCGAATTTCATTGCAGTCAAGTCAAGGCTTGTGTCGTGTCTGCTGTAAAAGTTATCAATGAAAGTGACTTTCATACTTGCAACATTTTTTTCATAGCCACTGTGTTGACTTCCTTCAGTACAGTTATTTATTAATTCATTTATCTCATCATGGGATTGGCATAATGAGATTTTATATATTATTATATTTATAAATAGCTACTTTTTAGCCAGGCTAAAACATCTTCTATGAATTGCGATAGGTCTTAATACATGCAAAGTTTGAATATGATCTATCCTGAGTAAATGATTGTGACATATGTATATATATATATATATATATATATATATATATATATATATATATATATATATATATATGGACCTACCTTCTCAGAGAGTGAGAGAGAGAGTCTGTGTCTGTCTGTGTGTATGAGAGAGAGAGAGAGAGAGAGAGAGAGAGAGAGAGGAAGAGAGGCAGACCAAAAAGATTTCACAACTAAAAGGACCAAGAGTCAAAAGTGCAGACTACATGGTATTTACAACCTCATGAAGGAAAGATTTCATTTTGTGCACAGTCATTAATTTAGAAATGTGAAGAACACACGCTTATGTGGGACAGATACAATATTATTTCATTCATAGTTCCTAGTCACTGTATTTTCACACACAGGGTGAAGTTTTGTTCGTTGCCTTGAACTTTGCTTCTTGAACACTGTATGTGTCTACAGGTACTGGGTATCCTAATATCCAATGGACAAATGCACGCAAAGACTTGTTGTTAAACATACATTTTTAGCCCAGCTGACTTGTCAGTCATGTGAGCTTTTGTGAGGGTCCATCGTCCGTCCGTCGTCCTTCGTCTGTCGTCTGTCTGTGCACAATTCACATTTTTGACCTCTTCCCAAAAACCGTTGGCCAGATCCACTTCAAACTTGGTGGGGATGCGCCTTTGGTAGGTCTCTACCAAGTTTGTTCAAATGGTTGCGCTCCAGTGATTTTTGGATTTTTAATGAATTTTTTGGTTCTTTTTTGGGTAAATCTTAAAAAATCTTCTTCTCCGAAACCGCTCACCCAATTGCTTTGATATCACACAGGAACACTCGCTGGGACTTTTAATTCTTAATTTGTTGACCTGGTGGCGCTGCGATTTTTTCTGAATTTTTACGAATTTTTGTGTGTTATAGCTATTTTTGACTTCTTCTCCAGAACCGTCACATAGATTAAGCTGAAACTTTAAGGATATGTTTTTTGTAGAAGGGTCAAACAAAGTTGTTCACTATGTGGGAATACTGTGGATTCCTGATTTTTAACGATTTTTTTCAATTGGGGTACTTATCGGTTAATGCAGCATTCCTATTGATTACTATGGAAGTCAATGGACATTCTAATGCTAATCCACATTTTCGACTTCTCCAAAAAAAAGTCCTCCAGATTAACTTCAAACTTGGTGGCAATTTACCTTGGGTGGGTTTCTATGAGGTTTGTTCAAGTTGTCATGCTCCAGTTATTTTTGGATTTTTTATGAATTTTTTTCAAAAATCTTTACAAAAGTTTTAATAGGAAAGTTTAACATGGAAATTTCTTCTAAAGGTTATAACTTGAATAATTTTGGCCAGATTTACTTCAAGCTTGGTGGGGATGTGCATTGGGTGGATCTCTTCCTTGTAGAAGGGTCAAACAAAGTTGTCCACTAGGTGGCACTGCTGTGGATACCTGATTTTTAATGACTTTTTCAATTCAGGTAATTGGTGGTCAATGCAGCTTTCCTATTGATTACTATGCAAGTCAATGGACATTCTAATGCTGATTCACATTTTTTACTTCTCTAAAATCGTCCTCCAAATTGATTTCAAACTTGGTTGGGATGTACCCTGGGTGATTCTCTACCAAGTTTGTTCGAATGGTCACGCTCCAGTGATTTTTGGATTTTTTTATGATTTTTTTTGTTCTTTTTTGGTGCAAATCTTTAAAAATCTTTTTCTCCGAAACTGCCCACCCAATTGCTTTGATATTCCACAGGGACCCTGCCAGGGACTCTTAGTTCTGAATTTTTTCAACAAGTGGCGCTACGATTTTTTTCTATTTTTTTATGAGTTTTTGTATGTTTTTGCTATTTTTGACTTCTTCTCCAGAACCGTCACTCAGAATAAGCTGAAACTTGGTGGATATGTTTCTTGTAGAAAGGTCTAATAGAATTATTCACTAGGTGGCACTGCTGTTGATTCTTGATTTTTAACGATTTTTTTCAATTCAGGTACTTATCGGTCAATGCAGCTTTCCTTTTGATTACTATGCAAGTCAATGGACATTGTAATGCTAATTCACATTTTAGCTCAGCTGACTAGTCAGTTAGCTGAGCTTTTTTGAGGGTCCATCGTCTGTCCGTCTGTCATCGTCCACAATTTACATTTTCGACTTCTTCTGAAAAACCGTAAGCCAGATTTACTTCAAACTTGGTGGGGATGTGCCCTGGGTAAGTTTTTTCCTTTTTTGGGCAAATCTTAAAATATCTTCTATGAAACCGCTCACCAAGGTGCTTTGATATCACACAGGGACACTCCTGGGAACTCTTAGTTCAGAATATGTTCACCAGGTGGTGCTGCAATTTTTTCCATTTTTTGGGGTGATTTTTTTATGTGTTTTTGTTGTTTTTGACTCCTCTTCCAGAACCGTTACTCAGATGAAGCTGAAACTTGGTGGATATGTTCCTCCTAAAAGGGTTAAACAAAGTTCTTCAAAAGGTTGACTCGATTCATTTTTTCATTTTTTGAAAAAGTACAAAATAGAAAAAAAACATACGAAACCTGAACATGGAGATTTCTCAAAATGGAAACGACTTAGATAATTTTCGCCATATTTATGTCACACTGCATTGATTTTTGCATAAATTTTTGGGCAAATTTTTAAAAATAAGCAGATGCATGTCAGCTGAGCACAGGATCATCATGATCCTCTTGTTATTAATTTCACGCTTCTTCCGGATCGCGCCAAATGATTTGCCACCTATTGCAGATACCACTTTCCCTTCCACAATACTTGTCTATAACATATCTTCCCACTAGAGTAAAAAGTGGTCTAAGTTATGGGGGGGGGGGGGGGGGAAGCGGCTAAAATCATCCCACTTCCATGTTATTAACCAAGATCTTCCAGTTTTATCACATAAATGAAGAGCTGTAACATGTTTTTCATGACCAATATCACTAATGTTATACTGCACCCAATGTAGCCATAGAAAGATAACTGTTTTGTCAAAATTTGGTTGACTTAGGCCAAAATATATTTAAATTCGACATAAGCATGACATAGGCCAAAATGCGTTGGCTTATGCCAACGTTCCTGTAGATCAGCATTTAATTATAGCTACCTTTTGTTCTCAATTTGAACATGTCATCATATACGCCGTTATAAGATATCTCATATAATTGGTTCTGATTAAATAAGTGAATTTTCAGTTTTTCAGAAAAATTAAACAGAAGTGTTGTTTGATGACTTAGGCCATTTAGCATTCAATGTTTGGTCCCTAAAATGGTTAATTTTAACAGATTTAAACATGGAATGCTATAAATATGAAGAGGATGGGTCTTCCTTATCCTTTGGGATATATAATTCAAAAGTGCTTAATTTTCACTTCGGTCATTTTTGCTTTAGTGGGTCGATGTTTCCAATACCGTGACACATACAGATACCAAACCTGGCATAAGCATGAATTGGCAGTCTTGAAAAGGCAGTGTGTCTGGAGTGGATACTCTTACAGAAATCCCAACTTTGCTGAGGTTAAGGACTATATCTAACCCTATTATTTCTCAAGGCAAATTGACGCACATGCTTGCATGTATGTACAAACGTTTGCAAGTATGAATTTGTAAGAATGAATTAAAAGTTATCAAATAGATATCTACATGGATGCGACACAACAAGACAGCAACACGTGTGCCACTACTGTACCAACCACATTGCATTGTTCTTCATATACACTTTGAGTTTTTAACTATCATCCCAACAAGAATTACTGCAGTTGAAGTATGGATGAATGCAGCAGGCTAATTACCCCGGCAGACACATCATGCATTTGTGACTTTTGTGATCAATTCCTACTGGAATTACAAACTGGATGAACTATGTTGCCCTCACAACAGGTGATAGCGGACCTCACATGAATTTATATTACCGCCCTCCATCACTAATTCCACAGCCTGACCACAGCTGATACCACATGATTGGAATAATTAATTTTAGGCATTTTTTCCCAGAGGTGAGAAATTTAAAAGTAATATTGGGTACGGACAGGTGAAAATCTAACATGACAGCTTTAAGGTGTGGCAAAGTCAAAAGTTTGTTGCTCATCAGATATGTTAATGCCTCTTATTTTGTCAGTCAGACTTGAACTTAATTGCTGAGCATAGTCTTCTTTAGAGTTAAAGGTTTTACTCTCAGATATGCTGGGATAAGTATGCGATATATAGCTGTGTATTGGAAATTTAATTTCGTGGTGCCACCTAATCGGCAAACTGGTGCTCCGAGATGAATTTTGAAATGTGACCTTCAAGTTAAATTCCATGCCTTTAAATTTCACCTTTGCAGCCGACTTCATAATTACATACATACTTACATGGCTATATTTGTATGTTAGCATTCCAGCACAAAATATATTTACATCTATGATGTATAATAGGCTATTATAATAAGGTTTCATGTATTCACAGAAAAACACTATTTTTTTTTTTTATAATTCCGACCAGTAGATAGAATTGGTGACCTTTAGCCGTGAGAAATTATCTTAACTTAAGTTTAATGGAACTTTTTCCTCCAAAACACTGAATTTAAAACTTGAATAAAATATGTCAAATGAAACAAGTTTGAAAATTGTACCAGATCAATTCCAATGAACTGCGCCATACTGATTTTGGCATTCACCCATATCGGCCTCCATTCAACCATTCCTTTTTAGAAGTGTAATTTAATGCAGTTGGTAAATGCGTTTCCCATTTTTGGCTAGGTGATAGGTATTGAAGCTTGCTTGTTAGAGACCCAGCCGATGGTATGATGGCAAAATAAATCATTTAGATAAACTACCTTATGGATGAACACTTCTGTTGACCCATTAGGCTATGGCTATAATGCTTTTGAAATTGTCTCCAGCAAAAGTCAATAGAGTTTTAGCCCAATTAAATGGAGTTTCATTATGTCACAGACCCCAACAAGGTACATTACTATCAGTAATGACATCGACACCTCCCAGAGTATAGTCCACCACACTTGTTCATAGTGTTCTATTTATAATGTTAAATTAACAAACAAATACAGGCCTTTGAGTCATGAGTAGCATATTAATCAATTGTGAGAAGTCTTGTGAATTATCTGTTCTTAACATAGCTGCCATATGAATAACAATGACAGCTAATGTACAATGGTTAAAGTTATGAACACATTATGTTGTATCCTGGCAGTTGTGGCTTAACTACTTTGAATTTGCTTGATACATATTCAACAGAATTGACTTAAAGCAGCTTTTTACTGCAAAGCGGTATGCAATAACAAAATATACACTACCAGAAAGTTGTCAAAGTATTACTTATCACAAAAGGGGGTGCTCAATGTGCATAGGATTTATCTGTTCAACTTAACAGAATATTTTGATGTAATAATAGGACCTTCTTAAACATGTTGTCCAATTATTATTATAGTCCGTTTTTTGTCATGACACTGTCATGAGAAGCCCAAACTAGTGCATTAGAAAATCTTCATTCTAAGTACAATAGAAAGCCTCCATTCAAAGCTGATTACCAGAAGCCTCCACTCCCTGTTCTTTTAAATCATTCAATGAAAGGTTTACACCAGTTTGGAAATTAAAGTGAGAGTTAGTTAAATAAATGACTGTGCATAAAAGGGAATTTTTGTCCTGTATCATGTTGTAGATATCATGTTGTCTGTATTTTGACTCTTTGTCCTTTTTGTTGTCAAATCTTTTTTGTTTCATTATCTGTCTCTGAGAACGTAAGTAAATATATGTACAGATAGATATAATCAGTACTTTGGGGTAATTTAAATTCAAACGTCTGTTAGGGCCTGTCGCAATTCATGTAAGATGTCTAAGCCTACCCATTATATGCGCGAAATTTTCATACATTATGTATTTATATATTTTCAACATATTCCCCGAATTTAAGTGTGTTGTCTTTACCTACGTTAAGTGGCTGATGTCAAAAAAGTACAGTCATATCAAAATATAAGTATATTTCATCTAGACATGCCAACCCCATCATTAAATTGAACATCTTAAGAAATAACTGTACCAAAGGAAGTGAAATCATTGGTTATTATGCTCTATGTCTTTTGGAAGCTTACAGCATTCATCAGTATTCTGAGGTCATGCTCTAACTAAACTGCTGTGTTCTTAAATAGAATGCCATTTGTTTATCTGTTGAACAGCACAAACATGGAATCATGTTATGACTTGAACATGAAGGGACGCATTGCGTGCCACAAATGATTTCACTTGTTCAATTATGTTGCAAGGGTTATCTGTGTGAATTGAGAATCTGTCAGTTTATATGTGCTAAATTTGTAAAAAATTTAACTGATAATAATTTTCATCAAAAGAAAAGTACATGTGTTTGCATTGTTATATATAGAATCCAAAGATTTGGTGTCAGACTTTTCCAATGAACATGCTTATATCACAGTCTCCGCCACACATGAAAAATGTATTAGATGCATAAGTACATGATCTCAACATTTACCATCCTAGAGGTTTCTCAACTGTTTATGTAAGACTGAACAGGGGTCTTTGTTGTCACGCAAAGTACAAAGATGACAACTGGAGACTACATGTACTGGTTTATTATTTTGCTGTATCTCTTTGAAAATTGGTAGTTAAACATATTGTTTTGAGAAAGCCAGTGTCTCTTGATTCAATGGCAATGTGACAACTGTTCAAGCAATGTATAATATTGCCGATGTCGTAAGATTTCTTAACAGATATATCTGTACTGACACTTCCACATCCCGTGACTAGAACATTGTCATCTGGGTTCTCTATTGCAGCATTAAATACAAATCTATACACACGGTTGCTAGGCATCTAAATAAGCTCCTGATAAAGGTATTCGGGGAAGGGAATAGTCGCCATGTGGCAGCCCATAAATCCACCAAAACACAACAGCATCCTCCATGCTTTGCTCAAAACACAAAGGTGGCTTTAAATGTGCCAATGACCAACCTTTCTTTACCTTATTTTTACAACAGTGACTTTGAATCACACAAGTTGTGCTTACCTTGACTTCTGTGAGATTATATGCATTATATATACTGATTATTACATTCAAATAGTACATAAAAAGCGCATGCATTTATGTAACAAAGACAAAAGTCTATATTTTGCAAAACTGGTTTGTATTATGCATTAATATACTGACGTGCGCTTACATGTACATGACTGACATGTATGTGTTATCCCATTTTTAATTATGACCATCATATTTTTCCAGCCCTGGTAGTCAATGTCCGCGGAAGATAAACTTTTCATATGGAATCCAGGACCGAAGACACAGAAATGATGTGTCGGCTGCAGGCAGCAGAGGACTAGAAACAGTTCCTACCTTGCAGTAAGAGGGAAATAGTTCCAGGAAATGTTGATTGGCATTTCCCTTAGTCTTCAGTAGTAGCTACTCCTGTCAGTAATCAAGTTTTCATTGGATAGTACTAACCTTCACACTTTTCTGAGTGCACAAAAGACAAGCTATTTGCCAGTTCAAACTGAACTTAAATATATGACGTCCTGTCGAGAAAATTTAAATTTATTTTAAACTCAATGTTTCGTTAGATTTACGTACCAGAATATGAAAAAAGTCGTTCATTGATCCTGTAGAAGTAGTACACTCTCACTGATATTTCTTAAAATGTCAAGAACATTCTTGGTACAAGTTTAAAATAGATGATACGACTTTATGCATCCATTTCAAGCAGCTAATGTCTTATCATGTAGCAAATTGTATTTGACATATACTTTCTTTTTAACTTTGTGAAAAGGTTCAGCCATATCATTCTCCTCTTCTTCAGATGACAAGCTGCCTAGAAGTGCCGAAGCTTTGTCTAAAAAAGCAACAACAGGTGCAAAAACGGATATGGCTGAAACTTTGACACGACAAAAATGTCACAACTTCTGACATTTTTCTGTTGACAAAAAGTGCCATGACATCACAGAGGAACTAACAAAGCAACAGTATGAACATGGTGGCAATATTTAGATTAAGAGGTAAACCGATTTCACAGTGTCAACTAGTCTGTAATTAAAATGCCATATAAATTTCTTTTATTTTGACTGCACCCATGTCAAAACATTATCTACTCTGGCAAACAAACATTATCTTTGGCACAATCCCAATGGCTAAGATGACGAAATGAGACAAATATTTTCTTGATGATATCACCAATGAGTGGCATTGTCAATATGCTCTCATCAAAGTTATCATTAGTTAAATAAATGGCACTGGTGGCAAAATTTCGATTTTCCTGCATATCATCTTGAGTGAAATAAATGGCTAGATGAGGGAAATGTTTTTACCTTGATATCATCTATACAGTGACAAACAACTATCATGAAAATATTTTCTTCCTTGATGTCGCCACTTATGAAAAATTATGTATAAGAGCAATATTAATCTTCCTTGATACTCTCAATATAATAACTATTGGAATGGCAAATATGTCTACCCGTTGATATAATCCTAGATGCAATTATTCAGCAATCAGGTGAACATTAAGTTTCCTAAATATATGCCCATCAAGAAATAAATGAATAAATAGCTAAAGGCGTCATAATGAAGACGAAAAAATGACTTCTGGTCTGCAATTTATATTACTTTGTAATATCAACAATAGATTATGTGATTAAATGGGACACATAGTCTCCACATAAAACCAAATGGAATGACTTAAAAATTAAGGAAGATATAACCTTCTTCAGTGACTTTTCCATTGGAATGAATATATAAAGTGACCAACATGGCAAAGATGAGCAGCCACACACACTTCATTCTGGTAAGCTAAAATATGGTAATAAATGTCCTTTAGTCCAACACTGAGAAGATCACATGATCAAGCCCAAAGCACCTGTGCCCTTAAAAATCACTGAACTATTCTGAAAAAACCTAGAGGGTATGGGTGTGTAATCATGCTGGGTGTTTTTCCATAGCTTCCCGCAAAATTTGATGTTCAAAGTAATAGATCAGATGACACACTAATGTCTTACTTACCTAGGATATTGGGAATCAAGTTAATTGCAGTAACCAGTTGTACAAAACAAACAAACAAATACAACCTACGAGTACCATATCAGCTATCCAATAAAATTAAAAGGCTGGCTGTATTATATTTCCCGTTTTAAACCCAGGTAACCTGTAAGCCGAGGATTTCGGATTCACTTCAATTGATGCCTGTGATTACAGGTCCATTTTTCTTCAGTTCCCCTCAAATGAGCACTGGCAGATTCTCTTAAAGGCTGATATGGATATACCTTGGAAATCAATGTAAAATTTGTCCCCATGCAATGCATTGATGCATTTTAGATCATTTTGTTGTCTTAGTTTTCTTAGAAAGCCTTACATCACATAAATAAATGTGACAGTTTGGGGATGTCTCGACTTTTCAATTTTTACCACATGACACTGGTATATATTTTTCTATTTGCTTGTTTTCGTGTTGAACTTTGCTCAGATCGTACTTGTATAAAACTTTCCGAAACACTGTGCAAAGTGAAGCACTGCCATTGTGTTTATAAGACCATTCCCTTCTTTGTTCTGTGGTATGAGTCCTGAGCGATGCCAAATTTGCTGGACTGCAATGTTTGACCCAACATATGAGCAGTGCGCGATGTCATATTTGTAACTTGACAAACAAACTGTAAAACCGCGTGTTGTTGTTTGTTATCTACGCCATTTTGAACACAGGCGCCAAAGTTGGTTGCCCCGGGTGATAATGCGTCATGGTAACCCCCCTTCCCCCAACTCTCTCATTGTCTTTATAGCGGGCCACATGAGAAACCATCCCACGGTAACCTCAGAATAGTTCAAGTTTGAGTGGAATGACTTGAAAGATTGTGAATCATTGACGGCTTTTAATGTTCATTTTTTTATGATAATGCATGAAATGTATATTAGCACATGGTTTCTTCTCACAGAAGAGTCCCAACGATGGAGTGTATACAGCTAAAGTAACAGCCAAAAATGCCACCAAAAACGGCCAGATTTTTCTTTTTTGGGCCATTTTTTGCGGTTTCGATTTGGCGAAGACTTTTTTCATTTTGATTTTAATTTTCTTGAAAAGGGGTGGACCAATCTTTGCGAAATGAAAAGGAATGAAAAGAAAATGGTATAACTTAGGTGCTGCAATCTGCGTTTGGATATACTTTGATTTTTTGTGTTGTGTTCGGAATTTAAACTCAGAGAAGTGGTCAATTTGAGAAGATATCCTTTCTACAGCTGATTAAATGATAACTATTCCTTTCAGAGAAAAAACAAAAATGCCTAATCTGGACACCTATATAAAGTTTCATTTCACAAAATTTCAAGGTTGTAAGGAAATTTTTATTCATTTGCATTTCAAAAAACCTTGAAAACAGACCCTCATGCAATAGCCTGGCTCCTGTCTCAAGGGTGTGCTTTTTCAGAATTTTTATTGCCCATATGAGATTTAAAGATTTTGGCAAAATAAATATATATAGTTTCATGGGTGTAAAAATATTATCCTTGACAGAAAAGCAGGTCAAAGACTGCCGCGGTGTAAACGCGGAGGTTCACCAAAGCTACCTTAAACCAGTCATCTGAACCACTGAAATACTTTTTTTTAATACAGACAATAGTGTTTCTAGTATTTATAGGCCTAACCACCCAAAACCCAAATTTTATTACTTCTGCCAAAAAAAACACACTTGGTAGGCCTATCACTTTTAAGTTGTCCTGACTTGTCAGTCAGCTGGGTTTACAGCAAAAGAAAAGAAGAAGGTCTATTTCTGCTTTGTGCTATTTCTGAATCTGGAACATTTTAAACACAGTCTACCTCTATTATGACTATGATTCAGAGTAAACACAGCCCACAACGCAACATAGCCAATGAAGTAATTATCAAATGGTACAAAGAACATGACCAATATTCATAAATTCCAAACCCAACAATGAGGAAAGAGATTTCGGAGTTACCAAAGCAACAACATACATATGTCAATACAAATGGGAAAAAACAAATTTCTCTCCTGACCTGATACAGGAAGACACCCATAAAAGACAACTGGTGGTTGTAAACTGGTGCTCTCAACCATTGAACTTTTTTTTCTACCGACTATAGTGTTTCCTTTATGTATAGGCCTAACCACTCAAAAACCAAATTTTGTTACTTCTGCCAAAAACAAAAACACACTTGGTAGGCCTATCCCTTTTTAGTTCTCCTGACTTGTCAGTCAGGTGAGTTTACAGCAAAGAAAGAAAGAAAGAAGGTGTGCATCCTTTCTGTGATATTTATGAATCTGCAACATTATAAACACACTCTGCCTCCATTATGACTATGAGTCAGAGCACACAGCCCAGAGCACAACATAACCAATAAAGTATCTATCAAATAGTACCGAAAAATACATGGCCCATATGATTGCAAACCCAACAATGACAGCAAAGAGATCTCAGAGTTAGCAAAGCATCTACATTCATATTCCAGGGCCGACAGCAGAAACAAATTACACTCCTGACTCACATATTAGCTACCCAATAAAATTAAAGGCTGGTTGTATTATATATCCTATTTTGAACCCAGGTAACCTGTAAGCAGAGGATTTTGAATTCACATCAATTCATACCTCTGACCATAGTTCCCTTTGTCATTAGTTCTCCTAAAATGAGCACTGGCAAATTCCTTTAAAGACTGCTGTGGATATAACTTGCAGATCGATGTCAGATTTGTCCCTATGCAATGCATTGATGCATTTTGGATTATTTTGTTGTCTTCGTTTCTTTGAAAGGCTTACATCACATAAATAAATGTGACAGCTTTGGGATGTCTCGAATTTTAATTTTATACCACATGACACTGGTATATTTATTTTTATTTGCTGTGGATATACTTGTGAGCCTGGGTATGTCTTTTTTGCCTAGCACTTTTGGATGGACACTATACCACCTGCAAAGATGAGATTGTATGTTCCAGCGTATTGTATTGTATAGTCATTAGGCCTCAAATATTCCTATTTGGCATGGCTTAAATGTTGCAATGATCCCTACAAAATGAAAGAAGGGCCACATGGGTGATTTTTATGCTGATATTCATGTTATTTTGCTGCTGATGGTTCCTGTATTGATATTTCCTGAAAAAAAAATACCAGAAGGAAAATGGAAGTGCAATCAGAACTCTTGTCTATAAAAGGAGACATATGCTAAATTAGTTTATGTTTGTGTTATTGACAATTTATTTTAAAACACATTTTTTCATTGTCACCAGAATAAACTTACAGGTACATAGATAGACGCAAAAGTAATAAATGACTATGGAAACAAGAAAGTATTAAATCTTCAAATATATCATACATACTCGAACAATTGCTTGCTTTTGGAGGTAATGTGCAAATCAATTTGTCGACAATGCAGTGACACAAAACAGACACATACTTAAATTAATTGGAACAAAAAACCAGCCTACAATTGGAGTAAACATGAAATTGATATATTGAATCTATACCTGTGTGACAACACTCAGGCTGTATACACATAACAACGTTTATATATCCAAACAGATAGAGAAATATAAAACTCATATCTGTTGTTCTGCATCTCCCAACAGATGGAGTTTCATGCTACCAGACAGGTTTTTCTTCATGTGATACCAGGAGACCTCAACAAACTTGATAACAGTAATGCGATGCAATATCTTATCATATTTAACTCTATTGTGAAATATCTATTGAAAACTATGTACAAGTAACTCGATCGCCAAATGCATTTTTATTTGGGGACAATTTTTGATGTGATGGTACAATGATATACTTTTACACAGCTACTGTCTAAATTTTTCTTACTAGCAAGAATGATTCCATTATTGAAAACATAATTTTGGCTATGTAGACATTCTATTGGGCACTGAGTTGGCAGTTTTCCTATAATATGCTACAACTCAAATCACACTCATCCACAAATTTCAATGCAGTCAAGTCAAAGCTGGTGTCCTGTCTGCTATAGAAGCTATCAATGGAAGTGGCTTTCATACTTGCAATATTTTGTCATAATAACCAATGGTTTTACTTCTTTGGTACAGTTGTTTCTTAAGATGTTTAATATAATAAAGGAGTTGGCATGACTAGATTAAATACACTTATATTTTGATATAACTGTACTTTTCTGACAGCAGCCACTTGTCGTTGTCTGTTAAGACGGCACACTTAAATTTGAAAAAAATTGTTAAAAATATATAAATATATAATTTATGAAAAACATATTGTACTATATCACTTATGATGGCTGGGCTTAGACATCTTATGGAAAATGCAACAGGCCCTAATAGACGCAAAATTTGAATTTGAATTACCCTAAGCAACCGATTATATTTATCTGTCCATATATTTACTTACCTTCTCAGAGAGAGAGAGATACAGAAACCAAAACGATTTGACAACAAAAAGGAAAAGGAGTCAAAATACAGACTGCATGATATCTACAACCTGATACAGGACAAAAATTCCCTTTTATGCACAGTCATTAATTTAACGGACTCTCACTTTTATTTCCAAACTGGTGAAAACTTTTCATTTTATATATGGAGACACCATTTACTTGTCATAAAATTCTTACAGATCATAGGAGGCACACTCTAATAACAGCACAGTTACTTTTAGTGTTGTATGATTTCAAAGAACAGGGAGTGAAGGTTTCCTGTAATGAGATTGGAATGGAGGCTTATTATTGTACTTGGAATGAAGATTTTCTAATGTACTAGCTTGGAAAGCAGGCTTCTCATTACAGTGTCATGACACAAAAATGCCTATAATAATAATTGGACAACATGTTTGAGAAGGTCCTATTATTACATCCAAATCTTCTGTTAAGTTGAGCAGATAAATCCTATCCACGTTGAGTACCCCCTTGATTAATAAGTAATACTTTGACAACTCTTTCTGGTAGTGTATATTGTGTTATTGCATACAGCTTTGCAGTAAGGAACTGTTTTAAGTCAATTCCGTTGAATAAGTATAAAGGGAATTCAAAGTAGTTATGCCACAACTGTCAGGATACAACTTAAAGTGTTCATAACTTTAACCATTGTACATTAGCTGGCATTTTGATTCATATGTCAGCTATGTTAAGAACAGATAGTTCATAAGACTTCCCACAATTGACATACTCCTACTCACGACTCAAAGGCCTGTATTTGTTTGTTAATTGAACATTATAAATAGACCACTATGACCAAGGGTGAGTGACTATACTCTGGGAAGTGTCAATGTCATTACTGATGGTAATGTACCTTGTTGGGGTCTGTGACGTAACGTAACATATGTTACAATCACTCCATTTAATTGGGTTAAACTCTATTGATTTTTTCTGGGGACAATTTCAAAGGCATTATAGCCATAGCCTAATAGGTCAACAGAAGTGTTCATCCATAAGGTAGTTTATCTAAATGATTTATTTTGCCATCATACCATCAGCTGGGTTTCCAACCAGCAACTTTCAATACCAATCGCCCAGTCAAAAATGGGAAACACATTTACCAACTGCATCAAATTACACTTCTTTAAAAGAATGGTTGAATGAAGGCCGATATGCGTGAATGCCAAAAATGATATGGCGCAGTTCTTTGGAATTGATCCAGTACAATTTTTAAACTTGTTTCATTTGACAAATTTTATTCAAGTTTGAAATTCAGTGTTTTGGATGAAAAAGTTCCATTAAACCTAAGTTAAAATACTTTCTCACAGCTAAAGGTCACTAATTCTATCTACTGGTTAGGATTATAAAGAAAAATCGTGTATTTTTGTGAATACATCAAACCCCGTTATAATAGCCTATTGTACATTATAGATGCAAATATATTTTGTGTTGGAATGCTAACATACAAATATAGCCAAGTAAGTATTCCTGTAATTATGAAGTCGGTTGACAAGGTGAAATATTAAGGTATGGAATTTAACTTGAATGTCACATTGCAAAATACGTCTCGGAGCACCAGTTTGCCGATTAGGTGGCATCACTAAATTAAATTTCCAATAGACGGCTATATATCTCATACTTATCCTAGCATTTCTGAGAGTAAAACCTTTAACTTTAAAGAAGACTATGCTCAGCAATTAAGTTCAAGTCTGACTCACAAAATAAGAGGCATTAACATATCTGATGAGCACCAAACTTTTGACTTTGCCCCAACTGAAGGCAGTCATGTTAGATTTTCACCTGTCCATACCCAATATCACTTTTAAAATTCTCACCTTCAGGAAACAATGCCTAAAATTAATTATTCCAATCATGTGGTATCAGCAGTGGTCAGGCTGTGGAACTAGTGATGGCGGAGGCAATATAAATTCATGAGAGGTCCGCTATCACCTGTTGTGAGGGCAACAAAGTTCATTCAGTTTGCAATTCCAGTAAGAAACTGATCACAAAAGTCACAAATGCATGCTGTGTCTGCCGGGGTAATTAGCCTGGTGCATTCATCCATACTTCAACTGCAGTAATTCTTGTTGGGATGACAGTTACAAACTCAAAGTGTATATGAAGAACAATGCAATATGGTTGGTACTGTAGTGGCACACGTGTTGCTCTCTGGTTGTGTCACATCCATGTAGATAACTTTTTTGGTAATTTTTAATTCAATCTCACAAATTCATACCTGCAAACGTTTGTACATACTTACAAGCATGTGCGCCAATTTGCCTTGAAAAATCATAGCGTTAGATATAGTCCTTAACCTCAGCAAAGTTGGGATTTCTGCTAAAGTATCCCCTTCAGACACACCACCTTTTAAAGACTGCCAGTTTATGCTTATGCCAGGTTTGGTATCTGTATGTGTCACAGTATAGGAAACATCCCGCCACTAAAGCAAAACTAACCGAAGTGAAAATTAAGCACTTTTGAGTTATATATCCCAAAGGATAAGGAAGACCCTTCTTCATCATCTTTATAGCATTCCATGTTTAAATATATTAAAATAAATCATTTTTGGGACCAAACATTGAATGCTAAGTGGCTTGAATCATCAAATAACACTTTTGTTTAATCTCGCTGAAAAAACTGAAAATTCATTTATTTTATAAGAACGAATTATATGAGATATCTTAAAACGGCGTATTTGATGACATGTCCAAATTGAATACAAAAAGGAAAGCTATAATTAAATACTGATCTACAGGAACGTTGACATAAGTCAACGCATTTTGGCCTATGTCATGCCTGTGTCGAATTTAAATATATTTTGGCCTAAGTCAACCAAATTTGGACAAAAAAGTTACCTTTTTATGCCTACATTGGGTGCAGTATAACAATAGTGATACTGGTCATGAGAAACATGCAAAAGCTCTTCATTTATGTGATAAAACTGGAAGATGTTGGTTAATAACATGGAAGTGTGACATTTTTTGCCGTTTTCTCAAAACTGCCAAAATTACTTAGGCCACTTTTTGCTTTCGTGGAACGATATGTCATAGACAAGTTTTGTGGATGGTAAAGTGGTATCTCGAATAAGGCGCGAAGAGGTGCGGAATTAATAAAAATGTGTGTTTAACAACCAGTCTTTGCGTGCATTTGTCCATTGGATATTAGGATACCCAGTACCTGGAGAGACAGACAATGTTCAAGAAGCAAAGTTCAAGGCAACGAACAAATCTTCACCCTGTCTGTGAAAAAACAGTGACTAGGAACTATGAATTAAATATTACTGTATCTGTCCTACACAAGCATGCGTTCTGCACATTTCTAAATTAATGTCTGTGCATAAAACGCAATTTTTCCTGCATGGGGTTGTAAATTCCATGTAGTCTGCACTTTTGACTCTTGGTCTTTTTAGTTGTGAAATCTTTTTGTTTTCTCTCTCTCTCTCTATGTAGCACAATTGATCATGGAGGAAGAGAAATAAAGAAAGTAACAATTTATTCAGATGGTGTGGGCTGCCTCCTTCCCCACATAACAGCAGTGTAATAAGTGTACCTTTCTACCATGCAAAATATGAACAAAGGTAACAGTAATGGTCCAAGTAAAATGTATAGATGACAATATATGAAAATAGTCATAAATCCCAAATTGTGTCAAATATTTGTCGATGGTGATTAACATGACTACAAATAAAAGAAGTTGACAATATATTGATTTGTTATACCGCTGGAAGTAAACGTTGGAATACTTATAATGTGTACATAGTGCTGAGAAAAACACACTGCTTGATGTGAACAACAAAACAAAAGAAAAAAGAAAAGTGAAGTAGTACATAAGAAATGTAAGAGATCTATACTCTGAACCAATGAAGTTCAGTACAAATATATCAAAGCTAGAATAAAGATTATATTGAACATAAGCATATGTAGTTACGAACCAATGAAGGTCAAAACAATTATGCATGGTGTGCAAACTGATTGTCATGTGTAGCTTTGGGACAGCTTATTGTGTAACATCAGGGCAGCTAATTTACAAATCTGGCTAAGTTCCTCTCATGTGTAAGGGGAAGAATCTTTTTCTGTTTGTCTTTTATGAGGATATGGCCATTATGTGACCAAGTGTCATTTATCTGGTTAGGGTTTCAGGGTTCTGGCCTTGTACAAAAGATTGGCACATCGTTTGGTCAAGTCATCATTGACATATATTTTCCCATTGCCAGAAGGTACACTTGGTGGCACAGAAGTAGTGTTCAACTTGTTACGGTTCTTGGTGAGTTTTCCTTGCTCCGGTAAGTGGAAAACTTCACAATGATGGGGCGATGTTTCCCTGGTATCCTTGGTCCGACTCTGTGAGAACGGTCGATTTCTACAACTTCTAAGGGGATGTCCATCATATCGTTCGCCATATTCACCACCAGGGTATCAGTGTCTTCTCCTTGTTCTTCTGTAATGCCTGTGGTTCTCACTGAGTTTCGCCTAGTATACTGTTCCAAGTCATCATATTTCTGTTCTAACTCATCCAATTTTTTCTCCGGTTCACACAATTTCTCATTTTTCTCATCAATTTGTTTCTGTAACACTTTGAAGTGATCTCCGATCATACTGCTTATTTTGTTGGCAAGTTCGTCTGAGTTGGGGCTGTGTGCTACTTTGAACTTATTCAACACTTGTTCATCTTAAAGGGCCTCTATGACTGCAAGAGCAATCTCATCAGAGTCAATAGATTTGGTGCATGTATTTCTACCTCTGCCTGTTGCTTGAGACATGATGGAGGAAATAATCAGTCTTGACAGTTCAGGAATACATATTGGATACAACAGGAGATCACAACACTAAGCAGATCTGTATAGATTCATATTAGACTGGAGAAGTCAACTTTACTGTTTATAAACACATTGGCCTTTGCACCATCTTGCATTGTCCGGAGTAAGGTGAGGGCAAATTACATCATAGTCTATTGGGTCAGCATGACCACTGGGTGCAGGTCTAGGAACAAGCTGGGTAGTGACTGCCTGTCGCGGTCATTGCACATTTTCAATACAATGTCAAGTCCAGGAATGACAATGATGAAAATTTTTGATAAATTTTAACAGTGATCCATATATATTTTCAAGTTAAATCTTGGCCCCGTCAGGTCTCTGTGTACTCACTGATCATCTAGCCAAAACTTAAGGGTTAACCAAAGGTAGAACCAGTAAACTGCTTTGAGATGTTTCCAGGACCTCAATTCAGTAACAGCCTGCCATCTGGCATATCACCCTCCCCATAAAGGAGTTTGTTTATGGTGCAGTGTTTAGAAACAAATGGCAACTTATGATAATGGTATGTGTTAACGATTGCTGTGTAACTACTGACATATGGTTTGTGTTACAGAATGGCATGTAACTGATGACATGTGATGTGTGTATAAAATGATTTGCTGTTTCAGCCAGACTAACTATCTCCTGGTCCGAATAAGATAAAGTCAGTAGATATTATTGGTGATCGTTGGGAACATTGTGCCGATCCACCCCCTCCCAAGTAAAGCTCCTGACAATGGGTGTGCCAGCCTAATACGTCTTATGTACAATTCTCGGCAAGAATGCTGTTTATTTATTATATTGACATTTTTTCCTATTTTTTCGATTTTTGATAATAATTACAAGTGATGCACGATCGCCAAAGAACGTTTTTTCCACATAAATTGCCTTGGTTTAAGGGGTGTGTGATCAATAGAAAGATAAGCGCTAACCACGCCTCCGTTACCTGTCAACCAGTCTATCCCAAAAGCAACAAACAGGAAAGAAAAATAGTTCCTTTGTAAATGTTCATTTATTTGAACAGATAGCTTTACAAAATACAAGATTTTTTATCCCAAAAAATAATCTTGTATTTTGTATTTGGATTTATGAATGAAAAGAAAAGTAGTGCCCAATGTACTGGCGTATAAAATTGTGAAGGGACTGCATAGCTGGCGCATGCAGACTCGCGTGTAGACGATGTCTTCGTGAGATGGTGAGGAAAACAACAGTTCCTATTCTTTCAATGTTAAACAATAAAGGGAATGTAAATATAAACATGTAACTTAAGGAAAGCCCTGAAAACAGGGGATAATTTACATCCAGGTACTTCTGGATGATTTGAGTGGGAAAGGGTTAGCCTGACTTATTGCTGTTGCAATACACTGTTCGACTTCAGGTCTCCACTTACGAATACGATTATACAAACAATCACTAAGTGGTCAAATGACGAATTTTTGTTTATTTAAGAATGTATTTGGCATTATCTTCTGAAGTTAAAAACACAAACTCATGGAACTTGTAAGATAATGTGATATGACAGAGATATATAAAATCTGACTTACATTTGACCTTAAATAGCCTCAAGCACCAAAATGTAGCCAAGAACAGATTTCTATGTCATGTTTTTCCTAGATATTGATACATATATTCAAAATGGCTATTTTCTTTCTTAACGTTGAGGTATGAGGATTACCATGAAAATAATTGTATTAAGTGTATTACCAAAAATAAACTGACCTAAAACATTCTGGGTAGAAAAGTTATTTTTACTAAATATCAGAAAAGTGTCGAATTGCCTCATTAAAATATGTCCACCATTAAATGTACCTGAAAGAGTAGATGATTTGGAAAAGCAAGTTTACATGAATTTGTTTAATCTTAGTGAAATTATATCAATTACTATATTTGAAATCAGGGCCTCGTTTTCGATTTCTCAACCCAAACTTCGTTTATGGACAATTGTAATCAAATGGACGTAATCTCTTCAAAACATAATTTTTGGGGCGATCCCTTTTTCAATAACTAATAAATGAGCCTAATCTTTGTGTTTTACCTATTTTATGTAAAGACGTATGGCTGCTATGTGAAAATGGAATAAACTAATAAAAATATCCTTCTACATTTGTTTTGTCATTTTTGGCGTAATTTTGATTTTTTTTTTTTTTTCAAAATGTTCTGGACAAAATGTTACACAACTTGTTCTCTTTGCGTTCTGTGATTTCTTGTAAAAACTGTATCACAAAGACAAACAAACCCCCAAAACGACATATCTAAATAACTAAAGTATCCATTTAAAGTCACTTCAACGTCATCTCATGGTCAATGTGCATGTCTATATTTTTTCTACTGGTTAATTCTATCAACATGTCAGGTTCCATCAAATATAATTTTTTTTACCATAGGTATCCAGCACGGCACCCAAACATGGCTACTCTAATGGGCACTTTTGCTTTCATTGGCCCCAGTGTAAATATACTTATGGTTTGTATCAAGAGGGTCTTGAGGTTACAGTGTGATATATTCCATCTGGAAGTGACATTGAATGAACATTCTTCTTTTTTTAGTTGTGTGCATCCATATCAAATAATGTCGAGTTGTAGGGTATTCATCATATTTGGCCAAAATGTGTCATTTGTGAGAAAATGGTGAGAAGACATATATGTAGCTATCAGTGATCATTAAATATTGGGTATGTTAACCAGAGTAAGGAAATTATAAACCTGGGCCATTGTAGACTCAATCAACAGCTTTGAATTAAAAATATTTTGTTAACAAATTGGAAACATATTTTCTCAGCACCTTTTGGGTGCAATAAGCCCAAAGGGCAACAAGAAAATTGTCAATTCAGACGTTGTTATTCTCTGAAACCGTATGCTGATGCTTGAATAAAAGGTGATTTCCAAAGGCTTATGATTCCAGCATCCATGTAATACTTCAGATCAGTTCTTCATGAGTAGTTGGACTTCAGTAATAGTTGGCATTAAAAGGGTTAACCCTTTGGTGGCTATCACTACCATAGTTGGGCGCGTGTAGACCCCTCAAAGTGATCTTGATCAACAGCTTTCTTGGGCTTAATGACCCCAAAACAAACCAAGGGAGACTGTTGACATACTGTGCATAAACATTATTATGAGGAAAAGCCATCAAAATGACATGCTTATATTATTTCTTTCAGTGCCAAATGTGGCTAAAGTTGAACTAGATAGAAGAAACTGCTCTGAACTATGATAAGGAGCTAGATTCAGGTTCCTTGTGAAACGAGCCTTCATTTAATTACCACCATGCCTGTTATTACATGGAATATAATAGTCCAAGTCAACATCTGTCAACAACACACTTTGGAGTAAGAGCTGTTCTGGCATAAATAAGGGGATTAAGCACCTTTTCCTGTCATGGATTTGGACCAATGGGCAACTTCCAACAGGGAACTTTCTTAACTATGTAGCTTTTTTTCTTACTCAGAAAGTATGGATTCCTCTGCCTGGTACCTATTTATATAGCATGCTATTAATCTTACCCAGTGCTGAGTTATATGTACCACAGCTAATAATGTATTCAAATGTCACAAAGTGACACAGACTCAATAATGCAGCACAACGTAATTGACAAACAGGGTCACCTTATATTAGTCGTAAGTGCATGTGCAACAGAAATACACACACACACACACACACACACACACACACATATATATATATATATATATATATATATATATATATATATAGTTTTTATGTCTTTTTGCCCAGAACCACTTCTTAGTAGTCATTACCCTATTCCCCAGACCGAACTCTTTGCTCTCCATAAGCTAACCTGTCCCTGTCTAACCTATATACATATGTATGTGATAACTATTGTCCATATTACACACGTTCCTGAGTAAAATTTTGACACAGTCTGCATCAGCTCAAATAAATTTAAGGGTCTTCAATGGGTGACTACTCAGTATGTTTCGGAGCCTATTACGAGTAGATATCTCTCTGAGAAGCGTCTCCTTGTCGTAGCTACATATTCAGCAAAGACAACCGACATAATGAAAAAATATGAACGTTTCAAATGATGAATTGGCGAAATATGTGAAGTTTTTCTTATAAATGCAGAGCTTCATTATCAAAGAATACCTGTCAAACAAAAAATAATTACTAAATTTGTAAAGTACAGGTTCAAATAAGTGCAATTTGACTTACCCCTGAACCAATATGTACCCTTTTTAGCTGGATAGCTTATCATAGTTAAACCACCCGCCAGTGTTTAACTGAAGATATGTATACACACACACACACACACACATATATATATATATATATTCAGTGTGAGCGACAAGGGTTGGCAGGCACTTGGCACACGTAAAGCGCCAGTAAAAATTGTGGTTCCCCAAGCCAAAGTGTTTGTCAGTAGGAGGTTTTTTCATTGGGATGCATATTTAGTGTAAATAGATCAAACTTGTGCCACAGGCCAATGGCACAACAGTATTGCATATCGTTCTGATATAATATTGAAACAGTTTTTTTCCATGGTGTATCTATTTGGCTGATTGTGGAGCTGAGTGGAGAACAACTGTCGCTTTTAATAAGTAGAAATGAGTAGCAGACATGCAATGGCAAGAGAATTATTCTTGCAATTTTGACTCTTTGGAGAGTCATTTCACTGTTAGTTATAAGTGTAAGGTGTCACAGTGTCACAAGTTCAGGATTGCTAAGGTTCTCCTACTTACGTTTTCCGTTTGCAGTTTCATGGCATGTAAAACGAGAGTTGTACAAAACCACCCAAAAGAAATATCTGCGTAAAGACTGGTGATTTACCTGAAACATGTTCTGAGTGGCTACCTGCTGAAGACACTTAATTAATTTGGGCTAATACAGCCTTTGTCAACAATCTATAGAAAAATGTGATAAAAGCACTTCCATGTGTATGCAGGTCAAACAGTGACAGGTTAGCTTATGAAGTGTGGAGAGTTTGGACTATGGAAAAGGGTAATGACTGCCCCGAAGTGGTTGTGGACGGAAGGACAAAAATACAGTTGCTGTTACCAAATTACATACATGACAAGGGCTGCTTTGCAATTGGAAATTATGAAAAATTAAATCATGGTATTGAAGTATGACAAAAAGTTCATGTGGAGTAATACTTTATTACTTTATGACATCGATGAAATTGCAGAGGAGTAATGCAGGAAGTATATCACTCTGTCACTAGCCACTCCTACACAAACAGTGTACTGAAGTCTACAGCATCTTTGGTCACTGAAAACATAAACAAAGTTTCATATGGAATTATTTACAATGAATGTCGTTGTCACATTTCAGCAATGGCATTATATAATTTCCACATATTTACCCTGAGATAATTGAAATGTTCGATTATGGGTAATGTGGTAATGTGTTTGTGAATTAATTTAGAGGCTCTACGTAAGAGGATAATGTATGTTCATGTTTGGTAATTGTGCATGAACATTCGAGAAACCTTTGTTTATGAATGCTGCAATGTATTGCTTGCATGGATAAACCCTCAATGTTGATTATAACTTTTAAAGTCAACATTTGGCATGTCTTTTAATGGCATATATGTATATCTTGCGTCCACGAAAGTCTACAGAATGCTTGTAGCCTTATTCCACATCACTAGTATACTGGCTTGGTAAGAGTAAAGGAGGTACAGAGGCAGGTAAACTTTAATTTTTATGACAGTAAACCCTTGTTACTCTTACAACAGTGCCATCATTGTCTAGACCCCTGAAATAAATGTATCAGCAATGGACACCTTTACTTCAAGCTTCTCTTGCTGGCAGCCTAAGAAGGTGTGATGGTATATTAATTGTTTGTGATTGTGGTCTTTTAGAATATAAAGTCTTTGGTGGCCTGTGTCCACGAAATATGCGTCCGTCATTAAAGATGAGCCCAATATAAAAAACACATGTGTCAGCCATTGACAACTTTGCTGTAGTTAGAAAGTACTAATCAACAGTTATGGCTTTGATCTTGTATAAGATAGATATCATCAAGCATTACACTATTGAAAGACACTTCTGACTCCTAAACATCATAAAAATTAGTGAATCATTGGGACCATCAATACAGTGTAAGAGCATTATGTCACCAGTAATATCGGGCCAGTGGCAGCATATATAATAGGCAGCCCTGGAATCGCCATTTTTATGTCGCCTCCAAGCAGCCACCATATGAAACATATGGTGGCCAACTTTTATACTTCTACTATCATATGTATGGAGAATTAAATTTTAATTTTGAATTTCACTAACTGGTATTATATCCCTGTGCGCCGTCTTCGCCGAGAACTGTAGTACCTCCGTTTTCGCCTCCGTCTTCGGGTGCTACTCCTGTCAGTAGTAAACTTTTCATTAGACAGCAGTACTCTTGCTCTTTCCCGAGCACACAGAAGTTAAGCTATATGGAAGTTTAAAATGAACTGACATATATGATGTCCTGTTGAGAAAATTAAAATTTATTTCAGATTCAATGTGTCGTTGGATTTACATACCGGAATAGGAACAAAAAAGTTGTTCGTTAATCCTCTATTAGTACAATGTCGCTGATATTTTTTTAGATGTCAAGAACATTCTTGGTGCAAATTTAAACTAGATGATACGACTTTATGCATCCATTTCTAACAGTTAATGTTTATCATGCAGGAGATTGTATTTGACAGATACTTTCTTTTTAATTTTGTGAAGAGTTTCAGTCATGTCATTCTCCTCTTCCTCAGATGACAAGATGCTAGGAAGTGCTGGAGCTTTGTCTAAAAACACAACCAAAAAATTCAACAATGGAAATGGCTGCAAATGGAAGTAATAAAAATATCACAACTTCTCACATTAATGCTTTTAAGAAAGTGCCGTGACATCACAGAGTAACGGTAACAAAGTAACAGTATGGACATGGTGGCACAATTTAGATTAAGAGGTACAGCAATTTTAAGGTGTGACCTAGTCTGTAATTAAAATGCCATGTAAAGTTCATTCTTTTCCCCTTTAAAAAAGGACACATTGACAATGTTGGGCTGAGATATCGATCAAGCCCTTTTTAAATGTCATTACATAATTTAATATTGGCTTCAAAATGAATTTGTTTTGACTACGCCAATCATGTTGGCTTACATGACCAAATGACGCAAAATTTTTCTGGATGATATTATCAATGAGTGGCAAGGCCAAAATGCCCTTATTGAAATGATCACTAATTAAGTAAATGACACTGCCAGCAAAGTTTCGGTTTTGGTGCATACCATGTCGAGTAAAACAAATGGCAAAGTGGGGGAAAATGTTGCTTTCCTTGATATCATCCATGGAGTAACCAATGGCAATAATAAAAATATTTTTCCCTGTTGTCGCCATTTGTGGAAAAAAAATAGTAAAACAGCAAAATTAATCATCCTTGATATGCTCCATATAATAACTATGGAAATAGCAAATATTTGTACCCATTGATATAATCCTAAATGTAATAACGTAGTAAGGTGGTGCAAAATAATTCCGTAAATATTGCCCATCAGTTCATCATAATGACGAGGAAAAAATCGCTAACGTCTACAAATTATGTTACTTTGTAAAATATGGAATCGATTATATGATTAAGCGGGACACATTGTCTCCACATATATCCCAAATGCAACAACTAGAAATGAAGGAAAATATTACCTTCTTTGATTTCGTCTCCATTGGAATGGATAGATAAAGTGGCCAAAATGGCAAAGATGAGCAGCCACACACACTTCATTCTGGTAAGCTAAAATATGGTAATAAATATACTTTAGTCCAACACTGGGAAGATTACACAATACAGCCCAAAGCACTTGTGCCTGAAAATCGATGGACTATTCTAAATAAACCGAGAAAATGTGGGTGTGAAAATCATCATGGGTGTTCTCCATAGCTTCGAGCCAAATGTGATGTTCAAATTTATAGAGCAGATGACATACTAATGTCTTGCTTACCCAGCAGATTCAAGTTTATAAATACAGTAACCAATTGTGCATCCCCCCCCCCCCAATCTATGAATACCATATCAGAAACTTTAAAGGCTGGCTGTATTATGTTTTCCGTTTTGAACCCAGGTAGCCTGTCAGTGGAGTATTTTGGATTCACTTTAATTGATTCTTGTGACCAGAGTTTCATTTTTCTTCTAGTTCCCATAAATGGAGCACTGGCAGATTTTCTTGAAGGTTCATGTGGGTATACCTTGGAAGACCAATATCAAATTTGCCCCTATTCACTGCTTTGATGCATTTTAGGTTATTCTGTTATCTTCGTTTACTTTGAAAACCTTGCATCACATAAACAAATGTGACAATTTTGAGATCTCTGAACCTTCCATTTTTTACCACGAGACTCTTGTCCTTGTCTTTTTTTTATTTGTCATGGATTAATTTGTGTGTCTTGGTATGTCTTTTTGCCTAACACCTTTGGATGGACACTCTTGAACCTGTGAAAGTTAGAATATATGTTCATGTACATTGCATTGTATAG
>CAXHWN010001008.1:0-12500 GCA_964020975.1 Hermodice carunculata | reverse complement strand
CATACATGTGTATTTATATGTTGGATCCATCGTGATCCACTGTTCTCTGAAGGAAGTTAATATCTTGTATTCATTATACAAGCAGAATAAAATCCAGTTTGCTTTCTTGAAACAAAGATGTTGTTGTTGTTGTTGTTGTTGTTGTTGTTGTTGTTGTTGTTGTTTTTTCAAATGGTGCATAGCTTGATTATTTTATGTGGGTGGGTGGGTGGGGGGCATATTGATGTCATGGCAGCACAAATATCTCAGTGATTTGGTGCATTGGGAATGGTTCCTACTTTTATATCAAAGTAAGCAAAACTTATTTTTTGCAACACAATAGATGGCATTTTTGTTTGTTTTTTCTTCGGTTATTGTGATAGCGTTTGGTCTAATTGGGGAAACGATCAAAAAGACTGCACAACAGAATAGCTTATTAATTCTATGCAAGAAGATATACGACTCCCGCTGCTGAAATGTATTCAGAATCAAAGTGGAAAGATTTAGAAACAACACAAAAGATAACACCAACCATCTGGTGCCACCATCTCGTCGATCTGTTACTTTTTATCCATCCATCCATCCATCCATCCATCCATCCATCCATCCATCCATCCATCCATCCATCCACCCATCCATCCATCCATCCATCCATTTTTTTTTAATCAAACCCCGGTTTTTCCCCATTGTGTAAGACTACAACCAAAGGCGAAGTATACACATATTTCATGTTTCTTGAGGTAAATCTGTGTCAAGTCATAGAATTTTCAGTCAGACATCAAAATTTGGACAGCTTAGTCGATAAAATGACATCGTCGGTGATGGTAGCAACATTTGAATCAAGATGCTTCAAGTGTTATAGTGCATTTTGTGGTAATGCTAGGCTTTGATATTGTAAGGCATGTGGTCTTGGTATCAATTTTTATAAAGGGACGTCTCACTGAATAAATATTTATTGTATTGTTTTGGAGTATTGTTGATATCCAGCGACCCTCTGGAAATCAGACAATCATTAGTTGTAAGGGCTAACAACGTAAAATAAATGGGCCAATAAATCCAATAAATAAAGAAGACAAAGATGATTTTTCTTCAATCAGAATTAAACATAGTGTTTAAAAAGCTAGTTACTAATGTTCATAGCTGAACACGGGTCATTCAAATATTTAAAGCTAGAGTCTATTTTCGCAGCCCATATATAAATATATATACATGTAATAGCAATAAAGAAGCACCACACAGTCTTTGTGAATGATGTATATATATATATATATATATATATATATATATATATATATATATATATATATATATATATATATATATATATATATATATATATATATATATATATATATACTTCCAAATTGATGTCGCAAATTATATATATGTGAGTGTGTAATTTTAGAGGCATGCATTGGTGAATGAATAATGCTTTAAGACTAGTCCATCCGCCTTCACATAAAAATGTCTATTTATTCATGAAACTATCCATTTGTGCATCATTAGTCAATCATGTTTAGTTTTGTTTATACTTGGAGAACAATTCAGATCCGCAGTCTCTCCATCAGTAACAAACTTATGTCTTTGGACAAGTTCGATTGTTTACACCCCATTGCTTTCCAGCGCGTGTCGGCTCGTTTCTTCTGCGCAAAACCGTTGATTTTTTGGGGGGCTTAGTCTTGTACTTGAAAACGATCGAAACGGAGATAATTTGTTATAAATTCTAGATTGGTACATGCATGCACGACCAGAGATCCGCGAGGTTAATTGAAATGATATTTACATATTGTGCACGGTGAAAATTCGTGCTTTGTGACGTGATCCGCTGTATCATACTTCGTGTATTAAGCAAAGAAACACGGCCAGCGTCTTTACGCCAGATCAAAATATAGTTGATAGGAAACAAAAAGACAAAGCTCTTAAATGTGCAGAGAAGGATAATATTTAAGCCTCGCAATAAGTGTCGTCTTACTATCTTTGCTCATTACTTATGCTTTTCATGTATTGCGAAATGGAAAAAAAGTTGCCAGGACTGTATGCACAGCACCAACAGACGCGACGCTAACTTTCAGAGCCATATAGTGAAATGTACACTTTTAAAAGAAATATATTTCAATCAACCATATAATAACCCCCGTGTAATTCAATGTGGGCTTCTTCTTTTCCCCGGGGCCTAAATCAGCCAATAAGTATTAGTTTGAATAATTCCCTTCCATCGAGAGGTGTGCAGCTGCCCGTCCAGGCGTCTGGAAAATTATAAACATTTTTTTCTTCATATGCTTTTAACAATGGTATCAATCATACTTTTGATGAAAAATGCGTCAATATATGTACATTGTAGTAATCTTTTATGAATACTTAAATAAAAATCGTGGTCAACTCGCCAGGTGGATCGTGGTAAATTCTCGGCGAGGTGCCATTTCCACTGCTTTTATACACATGTATTTACTGGAGATTAAGCTTTGTGCGTCTCGTTACACATCTGCAAACACTATTTACAAAGAAAAATATAAGGAGACAAAGAGTAGTTGTCATGTAATAGCAATGTACATGTGTACATTCTGTACCAATAGTTTCTAAATGATGGCTCCACGGAACGCAACATATTTGTTTGCAGTCTATGTTCATTTTGCAGCTCAGGAAGTTGGCCACTACCAGTTTGTGCTTTTTAGTACTGTTCCTTGTCACTAGAGGCCGCTATTACCTTCCCGACATGCATCAGAAAGTTTTGCCCGTCCATTTTGAACTGTTCACATGTACACAAATGTGCACGTGTAGTGAAATGTCTCTTTAAGTCAAAGTACAGAGTTATCATTGTTTCAACGTGGAGAACAATGACGGTCTAAAACATACACTATAAGCTTTTGAATGCGTAAGTATAATCTATATACAAGTCATTTTATTGGTAAACAGGCTGGAAGTAACTACACGGGCGCATGCATCACAAAGTTTATGGAAAGGTCCAGGTCCAGGACAACGCTTCGAGCTGTAATTCGTGTGAACAGGAACATCATTATGGCGACGACACATTTGGAGGTGGTCAGTGAGGTAGCAAACTCCATCTAGTTACGAATTACAACATAAATATCGATGTTTAGGGTAAATATAGTTACATGGTATTAATAAACACATGATCTTGCTGTAGCCAGGTGGCTGGGACTGCTCGACACGAAGCACAAATCGGTTTGGCGCGAATGGAAATGTCGTCTGCTAAAGTCCATCTCGATGTTGATTGAAGCCCGACATTAGTCATTTAAAACAAGTCTTTTAAAATGAAGTATGCGTCAAGGTTGCCTTGGTTGTGAAAGAACTGTCAATGCATCACGTCACTGATGCAGGCGCGTCACAATTGACTTGTAACAATGTTTGTCATGCGATCTACAGTACAGTGCAGTGGTAGAAACTCCGTCAGAGACCCAAGTGGCTCAAAAATGTTTTTCAGTGGCCCAAAGCGAAAGCGAGCCATGCTGGGGTGTGTGGGGGCATGCCCCACTCTCACTCCCACCCTACCCCCCGGAAAATTTCGAATTTGAGCGTGCAAAATGGTGCATTCTGGTGAGTTTTGAGTGGAATATCTTGCCTTGACATGGTTGATAGAATCACAAAATTTTTAGTCATTTTTGTACTGATTTGGCTATTTTCCGTGAGAGCTCAGATTGTATAGAATTAGAAATCTGATAGAAAAAAGAATAAATTAGTAACAAATAAATTAAGAAAAAGACCATTGTCATATTATCAATTAAGACAATTTTTGTATACTATTTGGATGAATTGCGTGTTTTCTGTACCAAATCATGTCTGATGTGGAAAAATTTAGTATGTAAGGGTCAGGAACTTAGAATCATAGATATTACACCCAGGGAACAATGTTTTCATGATGACTTTACTTTGGAAGCTGGAAGTGGTCAGCAAACCAACAAAATAGAGAGCAAAATGGTGTCAGTTTGTCCCATTAGTGACGATACTTGATACTGCAGCAGTGCAGGGTATGTGCCACTCTGAAGGCCCCTCTTTTCAGCAAAATTTCCTAACAAAGATCCAGTGTTTTGACAAAAAGGGTAATTTTTCTCTTTAATGGCCCAAAATTCGGGAAAATTTCCTTAATTAAGGTCAAAATTTTCTGCCTGGAGCACTTTTGTCGCCAATTTGGGACCATGTTTTCTACTATTTCGGTTGAAAAATACCTTAACAAAGGTATGTGAAAAAGTGTCATTTAATTCTCATTTTATCTCCACTCTCTCAATTTTTGTTACATACGTTGTATTGCAATGGAAATTGTAGAGGACACTATCACAGAAAAGCACATATTGAATGTAACTTTTTGAAACTTGGGTAATACTAGCGTACAATACAGTGAAACCTCCCTATACCGAACACCCTTGGGACCGGAAAAAAGTGTTCAGTATAGTGAGGTGTTCGGTGTAGGGAGGTTTGATAGCATTGAAAGTATATATTTGGTACCGAGAAATGGTGTTCAGTATAGAAGCTACTTTTAGGTGCCTGGTGCTCTCCCACTTGAGCTACAGTGCAGAACAGCATATCACACCATTGGGATTCAAACCAACATCCCCAGACTACCAAACTACATGTACGGCAATATTATTACAAAGCATCACATTCACAACCATGCAACATGCAAAAAAGGGTATATATGTTATTGAAAGTGCCAGAGAGAGGATGTCAACTTTGACCTATGCAAGTACAGTGAAAAGCTTGCCTAAAAGCATACTATGCACAAAGAGGCAGGTGCATACAATGAAAGAGTTGAGAGACTATGACTAGTACACTGGATGTCGTAGACTTTTTTATGTGCTACTGCAAAAAAACCTCAACTCTAGTTTTATATAAAGTACATTTATTGAAAGTTGTTTTTATTGTGGTACCTAGTGTCACTTCACTCAAGGGGGGGGGGGGGGGGGGGGGAGGAACCTCCCCACCGACCCATACCTCAGAGAGCAGAGTCAGAAACACCAAACAAACTATTTTTCAAGCTTGGCCTTAGGTGGAAAAGTCTCCTAGCACCATTTTGGGGTGGTTAAAGAAGACAGTTTCCTGAACTTACCAGGTGGCCTGCCAGGATGAAGAGCCTTGACATCTGCATTCTCTTAGGGCTCATGAGACTAGAGGATTCTCTGCCTCTAGGGACCCGTTGAAAAAAAAAAAGTGTCAGTAGAGGATATTATGGCTGATTTGCGGAGGCGTTCACATACCTTTACGTCATTCTACTTACGGGACTTGGTAGAAATGGAGGCGCGGCTGTTGGCATTGAAGTGCTTCCTGACAGCTGTATCCAACCGGTCTTATGGGGTGCCTACCACACACTCCTCAGCTCAATGGAGCTGGTGTAGGGGCACTGGGGTCCAGGATAGTTGTCTGGTCCATGGCTCTCTAGTATGGAGTTTTGGGCTGGATATTTTTGAAGGTACCTCTGTCCTCCAGTCCGATTTCACATCAGCTTAAGTGACCTATGGTGTTGTAATGTATGCAGTTTTTCAGCAGTAAAATTATAATTAAGAAACATTACTCACTATAGGTCACTTATATTCCCACCCAATCATCCCCGCTTATCCATTCCCTGTAGGCAGTGTAGGAAACTGGTGTTCACATGCTCGCTAGTATGCCTTACTGCCACCAGGGGTGATGTGACACGCCACAGGGCCTCGATGGCAGTCACTGCAGCAGCTCATGGATCAGTACTGGACCCACAGAAATGTTTTTGAGCTCTGGCAAAGCACCCAAAATGCGTGAAGACCAGCTTAAGTGACCTATGGTGTGTAATGTTTCTGAATAATTTTACTGTTGAAAAACTTCGTTTTTGTCATTCCTTCAATGCATTTTTTAACTTTTATACACAATATATGAAAGTAGATTATAATGCACTATCCGGTTGTTGTCACCCATTGTGTATCTCGGTTTTCATTGGGAGCATTCATTATTTTATTGATTTGCACAAATGACATAAGAGAAATCAATGATATTGAATGAAGATCAGGGGAGCTAAGGAAACTAAATGAAATAATCCTTTATTTCAAAGGATATATTGTTTGATGACAAGTTACAATACAGAAATCAGATATATAATAAAAATTTCAAATGAATTATATTTAACTTCATCATGAAAATATTACCACAATGAAAAACATGACTGGACCATACATCAAGATCCTCTCAATGTCCTCATCCAATAAAGAAGAATACATTCATAAGCAAGCAATCACAGCCAAAGCAGCATTTACACATGTTTGTTCAGTGTTTCCATTAGGAATTTTTTTAGGGAGTCACATGAAGGGAAATTCGGGGGTGATGACCAGATTTTCACTAATAAACAAGCCTTGTGACCCTTTAGGATTTTTCATTGTGAACACTGTCATGCTAACATGGAAGTTTCGTGCCCCATATCTTCCTTTTTTTTCTACACTCCCTTTTCTGGCAGAAGGGGCCTGCAGGGCAAAACACTTAGCTCTCCCATGAAGCTAGATGGAATTTATTACCTTCCTGTGGCGCAAAAATCGTGGCTTAAAAAGGAATGTTGCCGTTGTCACAGAAAGTTTTCCTTACCCCTAAAAAAGTTTTATTAATAAAGCCATATAGGCCTACCTGTTATTCCATCATGCACACACAGTTGTAGAGAGCACTTGTGCCTGCATAATGTATAGGAATTTGAAGCATTTAATGATAGTAAATTAATATGATAAAGTGTATTAAAATACCCCTTATTGTAGATGTTTTCAAAGGTATCATACAGTGATAGCATACATTGTTGAAACTACTGTGATTGGCAGAAAGTGTCCACATTAGGCAGGTACCTACAATATACAGGTGTGTTGACATGAAAATTGACCATTTGGTTCTGGGCATAAGGAGAAACATTTATATTAGACAGGTGTCCACATTATAGAGGTCTTGATTAGGATAGTTTTAACAGTATATATTTAAGTTGCCATTTTATGATAGTAAATTATGGACATTTTTTATATTTGAAGAGTGAAAACATAAGTATGTTCATCGTATTTTTCTTAATTTCTCAGTTCATCACTGTACATGAGTGAATTTCAGTAAACAAATGTAAATATTCTTGAAGAATAACATTTATAAGAAATACTTCAGGTTTCTCACGTGGTGTGTACAAATATCGTGCTTAGCTCAAGTGCATGTGATCACTATGTCATGCTTCAAATTGCTATAGTCAATTACATGTCCTTCACATGATAATTTCCTTGTGATATGTGTGCCTGTGCACGTTCAGGACTTTCTAAGTGGTTTTTACAGTCAACTTAAACTTGATTGCAAAAGCAACCATGCAATTATATATACCTTGTTCACATGATAACTCTTGCCAAGGCAAAAAAAAAAAAAAATAATTGTTTATTTCCCCTAACCAGACTGACCAATCTCTAACCAATCTCTAAACGCCCCTACTGATCCCCTGTTAACTTACTTCTGACCCCCTCCCCCCCCCCCCCCCGCAAAAAATAATAAAAATGAAAAAAAACCCACCACCTACCCAAAATTGTGGAATATATTCAACAAAGAAAACATACCGCCCCACCCAAATTGTGAGACTAATAAAAAAAAAATTATGCCTATACATACCTACCCCCCCCCCCCAAATTTTGGTCTTTTGGGGGAAACACACTTCTATTTTTTGGGCCTGTTGCATCTATGGCAAATTCAGATTTTGCTGAGCTTTGCTTCCAATGCAACTGGAGATGTTGTAAATTGTTGCCATGATTGCATTTAAAGGCCCCAACCAGCAAAATGCTAGAAGTACAGTATAAATATATGTATGTGGGTCGCCTGCTGGAGCTGTGATGGACGGAGGGTTGCTGTTTCTGACAGAGGAAAGTGACTGTTGCAGGATGCAAGCGTCCACAGCCTATACTAAGTAGCCACATGGTTTGATAAGGGTCATTTTACATGATACCAATTTTCTGGCTCTGTGACCTTTGATTCCAGTAAGAAATATCTGTTCTTGTGTGAACTTAAATGCACGTGGTTTGAGATGCTCATTAAGGCTGGATTGTCCCCAAAATCTGCAAAGACATGGGACATCTATAAATTTAATATGTACAAATAACACTTAATCTCACACATAGTGTGTATGCCTTCAGTATCTAAGCATACATGTCATACAAACCTACGAAATAGAATCTTGAAACAGGTGTCTTTGTTCATGTATCACTGTGGGTAGACAGTATATCTTTAATAGGCGACATTAACTGCGATCCTGCTGACTTCCTGTGTTGCCAGGGCAACAGACTGATGCTTCCACCATGATCAGGGCAGATTTGTATTATATACTACACAATCATCCATAAATAACACCTTTTCAACCAAAAGAGAGCTCATTTCTAATCAATTTAGGCATCCCTTATGTTTCAAATATATGTTAAAACATTTTCTTACAATTATTCTGTGTTCATGTTGTTTATTTTATTAACAAAGTACTTTTCACCATACTGAATACATGGATCTGCCCTGATGCAGGTGGCTCTCTCTTTTGCTCAATAGATGTTAGAGTAAGACCGCATTTAAATATGAATACATCCTATTGAAGCAGTGACTGGTAAAACGACACTTCCAGTTACATATACTTGGGAGCCTGATGTAGCATTCCTTTGTCCAGGATATATAGCAAGGCACCCTCGTGGTCCATGCGCCACACCATATGGAGTATTAAACTTAGCACACATGCCTCACATGTGAATTAATTTTACATACTGGAATCGCATTTGTTATTTTATTATTGATATGGTAATAATCCAGTTCTCAGATTTGAAGTGTTCAGACTGTAGTACATCACTGTGCATAACCATATTGCACATATCAAGAACTTCGGTTGTTGATTGTCATATGTGGGACATTAAAGGACAGTAAAATTTAATTACACGTTCGACTTGTGGCTTATTGCATGGGCAACTTACTGTAGTAACATAGTTCTCTTGGTTGCTACAGGCGCCATCAGAAGGCAATGGGACTATAATTAAACCCCATGGATATGGACGTTGAATGATCATGAGTACGCAAGCGTACTATTAAGATGTCAGTGCCCACTGAACAATGATGCCGTTCAAGTTGGGTATCTGAGCATGTGCAATGCTAGTGGAAGTCACCCGATAGCAATCGTTGTGTCCGCAGATGCACAGGGGAAAAAAAAAAATGGCAGTCATAGTTCCCTTCTTGTATACAACGCAAAATATACAATAATAAAGTGCAAATGAAATTGAAGCAGTGCTAGTCAGGATCATCTCTAATGTAAATGTGCTGTATTATCCATTATTTATGGCTGCAGGCCAAATTACCTAAAACTTTAAAAATGATGCAAACATGTACAAGGAAATAATGCAGCCCACATCCACCATATAAACATAATAAATCTGTATTCTCCTGGCAGAACTTGGACGCTACACGATCCAAAGGGTCAAAGTACAAGGCAAGCAGCAGAGGATTATTTTCATAAATTCATTCATTGGCGGAGCAGTCATCTGCAGCTCTTAATTGTGCTGCAATATGTTTTTATAAGTCACATGTGTTTAACAAAAGTGGCAAATTGCAATTTAAGGTATAAGAACGCCATTTTCCAGCAGTCGTGGATCACTTACTGTTTTCCTTCATATCTGAATACATGTATATGTATTGTGCATTGTGGAAAATTTAATAGCTAGTTTATAGACACAGTGTTCAGAATATGCTGCTGTCAGGGTTTAACAACTGTATTTTGTGGTACGTGATTACAAGCTCGCTTTTGCTCACATAGAGTACTCTACTATTGGGCAGTGGATCCTGTGGTAGGTCATAGGTAAAACTTTTATTTTTTTTTCTTTCTAGATGTGTATGTGAAGCGAGCTAGGATCGTGAAATAACATGAAAATTCAGTAAAAATGATTTACAATGTTATGAAATTAGGAAGTAGGAATACCATCTTTCAGGCCTAGTACACCAGTTTTGGGAAGTGTGGTTGTACAGTATTTGGCATTGCATGTACTACTAATTATATTTACGTCATTTTGTCCAGGACCACTTCCTGGTAGTGGTTACCCTATTCTGCACCTGTGCTATTTAATGGCACCTAGCTTAATCTCTTGTTGTATGTGAAAACTTTGCAAGGCCAGTGACAGAAAACGTCCTGTTTGGTGAGAATCCCGACTGGTTTCGTTTGTACTTCAAACTCATCAGGGGATAACTGAAAACACTGTGATGTAACATTGCTGATATAAACTGTAACGTTGCTACAGGTTTGTAGACAACGTCACGTTAAGTGACGCCAAGGCGTCAAGAAGATCCACCGGTCTAACTGCCTGAGCTGGCATTTTAGTAAGATGTGCATATCGTTCTGTCATGTCACTATAGATCTCATGTACCCTCCACGGGTGACATATGGGTGACAACCCTCTGTCAGCCCAGAAAATGAAAACCAGGCAAGGGCTTGACGGCTTTGGAGCCTGAACTAAGTGTTTTTTCCGTAGAAAGTATGAGATATTGTACAATAGCAAGGAATTTTTTTTTTAGAATTCCTTTACAGTGTTGACAGAGTCATTTGTGGTAGATAGGTGTAGAACTAAAAATATGGAATAAGACTAGGCAAGGGTGCTGTTAATCAGTTGTTTAGCATTGTTTTTTGAATGAGTAGGTGTTCAATCAATGGGTAGGGTAGCGATTCTTATTGTTGTGTTTTTAACTCTGATTATTTATAAAGATCTCAGTAACTTTAAGAATATTTTTATTGCAAAACACTGGTTTTAAATGGGAGTATATTTCTCCATTTTATTCATCAGTGTCCAGAAACTGATCATTCTTACTTTCTGAATACCCTTAGTTAGGAGCAAGATGAAGGAAAAAAAAAAAAAGCAATTAAAGAAACACAGATATGTATATCACGAGATACAAATTTAAAAAAATAAAAATTCATAAAAAAATAAAAATGGGCAATAAATATTTTATTGGCAATATATTATGACTGTTTTGAATACCATTACGATTATTAACAATCCTTTTAATGTGAAAATATTTAAAGATCAACTGACCCTCTCTTTTGGTAGCCTCAAAGCCCAAAACTAAATTATCTTGTGCATAGATATTCTCACAGAGAAAGTCTGTTATTTTACAATGTCTATAAACTAGGTACTGCAGTGATCTCTGCAGATTTTGAGAGAGGGCAGGGCAATTTACATGAAAAAGAGCACTTTAACTGCATCATACTAGGGAGCAAAGAGCTCATGTAGGAATGGAAATCTGAAACTAGCATTTCATCATGAACAAATAGAAATTGTGAAAGGTCTATCAAAGTAAAGTGGATTTGCTGTGGATTTGCTATTAAGTATATTGTTAAGACAACAAATATAGAAGTAATCTGCAATAGGTGTAAAAATCTGAAGGACAAGGAGCAAAATAATGCAGAAGAGCACAAAAAAAAAGGGCAAGGAACAACCACAAAAAAAGGCAGGTTAAATCTTTGCTCTGTTTTAAGCAGTGCGTAGAGAACTCTGAAATTAACTTAACTTTGCTATTTGAATTTTCATCTATTTTGATGGTGAAAAACTGAAAAAAAACCCACAATAAAACTAGAAAGGAAGATTTGCTTCAAAGCAAATCTGTCTGTGTGCCTCCCAAAGTTGTAAATATTAAATGGTACGACTTTTGTGCTTTGGTACTTCACATTCCATTAAGCTTATGGCTGCATGAAAATTTCCCAAGTCCAAATGACCTTGACCTTTAACATTTGCAGGTTAAATGTAACTTGCAAAAATGTACAGTGTTACAATACCAACAATTTAAGTCCAACATGATTAGAATTGGATGGAAATTGGCCGAGTTATGGCTGAGTGAAACTTTCAAAGGTCCAGACAACATTGACCTTTGACCTTTAGGTGTCACATGTAATTTTCAAAATGTGTAATGTTGCAATAGCTACAATTTGAGCCCAACATTATCAAAATTGGATAAAAATTGACCAAGATATGACTAGAAGAAAGCCACCATCAAAAGTGGCCTTTGACCTTGAAATGACCTTTGACCTTGAGATGACCTCTACCTGAAGTGGACCTTGACCTTTAAATTGATATTCTGACCTAAAATTGGCCTTTGACCTTGACATTTGAGATGACCTTTGCCTTGCTTTGATCAAACTCCTATACACTTGTAACTATATCTACTATAGTATATAAGATATTGAAGATTTAAAACTTTAATTAGCCCTCATTTGCATTATTTGGAAAAGTATGACCTCTCATTATAAAATGGGGAGACTTCAAAAATATGCAGTGTTACAATAGCTACAATTTGAGCCCAACATGGTCAAAATTGGATAAAAATTGACCAACTAATGGCTAAAAGAAAGCCACCATCGAAAGTGGCCTTTGACCTTGAAATGACCTCTACCTGAAGTGGTCCTTGACCTTTAAAATGACATTTTGACCTTTGACCTTGACATTTGAGAGGACCTTTACCTTGCTATGATCGAACTTCTGTACACTCGGAACCACATCTACTATAGTATAGAAGATACTGACGATTTAAAACTA
>CAXHWN010001007.1:0-17000 GCA_964020975.1 Hermodice carunculata | reverse complement strand
ACTTCAAACTTGGTGGAGATGTGCCTTGGGTGGGTCTCTACCAAGTTTGTTCAAGTGGTCACGGTCCAGTGATTTTTGGATTTTTAATGAATTTTTTGTTCTTTTTTGGGTAAATCTTAAAAAATCTTCTCAAAAACCGCTCACCCAATTGCTTTGATATCACACAGGAACACTCCCTGGGACTCCTAGTTCTTAATTTTTTCACCAGGTGGCGCTGCAATTTTTTCCTAATTTTTTATGAATTTTTGTGTATTATAATAGTTATTTTCGACTTCTTCTCCAGAACCGTCCCTTAGATTAAGCTGAAACATGGTGGATATGTTCCTTGTAGAAGGGTCAAACAAAGTTGTTCACTATGTGGGAATGCTGCGGAATCCTGATTTTTAACGATTTTTTCAATTCTGGTACTTTTTTAATGAAATTTTTTGTTCCTTTTTTTTTTTCACAAACCTAAAAAAATCTTCTTCTCCGAAACTGCTTACCCAATTGCTTTGATATCACACAGGAAGACACCTAAGGACTCCTTGTTGTTAATTTGTTCACCAGGTGGCGCTGCAGTTTTTTTCTAATTTTTTATGAATTTTTGTGTGTTACAGCTATTTTGGACTTCTTCTCCAGTACCGTCACTCAGATTAAGCTTACACGTGGTGGATATGTTCCTTATGGAAGGGATAAACAAGGTTGTTCACTATGTGGGAATGCTGCAGATTCCTGATTTTTATTGATTTTTTCAATTCGGCTCCTTTGGGGGTAAATGCACCTTTCCTATTGATTACCATGTAAGTCAACGGGCATTCTAATGCTAATTTACATTTTAGACTTCTCCAAAACCGTCATCCAGATTTACTTCAAACTTGGAGGCAATGTACCTTGGGTGGGTGTCTACCAGGTTTGTTCCAACGGTCATGTTCCAATGAGTGTTGGATTTTTTTATGATTTTTTTTTTTCAAAAATCTCTACAAAAGTTTTAATAGGAAAGTTTAACATGGGAATTTCTTGTAATGATCATAACTTTAATAAAATAGACCAGATTTACTTCAAACTTGGTTGGGATGTGCCTTGGGTGGATCTCTACCAAGTGGGTTCAAATGGTCACGCTCTATTAATTTTTTTTTATTTTTTATGATTTTTATGATTTTTTTTGTTCTTTTTGGGGGCAAACCTTTAAAATTCTTTTCCTTTGAAACCGCTCACCCAATTGCTTTGATATCGTACATAGACACTCCCGGGGACACCTAGCTCCCAATTTGTTCACCAGGTGGCGCTGCAATTTTTTTAATGAATTTTTTGTACGGTTTTGTTATTTTTCACTTATTCTCAGAACCGTCCCTCAGATTAAGCTGAAATGTGATGGATATGTTGTTGTGGAAGGGTCAAACAGTTGTTTACTAGGTGGCACTGCTTTGGATTCCTGATTTTTAAGGATTTTCAATTCAGGTACTGATTGTTCAATGCAGCTTTCCTATTGATTACTATGTAAGTCAATGGGCAATCTAATGCTAATTCACAGGACAACTGACACGAAATTTACTGTTTACTTGATAACTTGAGATCTGTTTTGAGTTAGCTACACATGTTAATTATTCTGTATGAAGGTCATGCTGAGACAGTACATGATCATGTGATAGTACAGATCATGTGATACTTATTAGGAAATGATGTACTGGTATGTGGTAAAAATTATGGCCAGTAAGGAAAGTATCCAGTTGGTTGCCATGACTTGGTGCTTGCAAGCAAGGTCCAGTGACAGAAACAACTGTTTTGGTACAAACTTTCAAATAGTGTTTGAACTCTTGAAGTTCTATTACTTTTTCTAATTGTGGAAGAATCAATTTTCTTATCATCAAAACATGTAGCACTGCTGCACATCATGATTCCTACATGCATGGCTGCACCATGCTGGAATTCCAATATGGGCCTGGCCCATGTTGCAATATTCCAACCTGGGTGGGAATATTGCTATTCGTATGAGATCCTATGTCAACAATCAGTGGTATTTGTGTTGCAAATTGAAATATGGCCTGCTTTACTGTGTGAACATGCAAAATCCCTTACCAATAAATTGAGAGTTGTTGGTACTGTGCTGTGTAGCACAGTGAAACCTGTCTTGAACGACCACCTCTAGGGATGACCAAATTGTGGTCTCTCAAGACAGGTGGTCTCTCATAGGAGGTGTAAATAACAAGAAAAGTACTAAGCAAAGTATGTTGAAAAGGTGGTTTTCCAAGGCAGGCGGTCTCTCATTGGAGTGGTCTCCCAAGACAGGGACCACTGTACTTTGAATACCGACAGGTTCTTATAAGAAGTTCTAGATAGACTAAGTTTACCATGCTTTGCAACATTGCCCTATAGAAGTAAACGGACAGCACTACTGCCATTTGTACATGTTTTTTAATGTAAAATGTTGGTGTTTATCTGTTTATATAAAGAGTTCTTGGCAAAATCATTAAAAGTGTGGCACCATCTCTGTTTAAATCCTGATTTATTTATGCGAGAGTAAAGAGTTCTTAACAAAACCATATTTAAAGACTCCCGTATAATGAAACAAAAGGATTAAACATGTGGCACTAGATCCATGTGGATGTCTTTACTGGTACAGGAATTTGATTTTGTGTAAAGAGTTCTTTATAAAATCATGTTAAAAGACTGCCATCGCAATATACAAGAGAATATGGCACTTGTCCTGTATGATCAATTTAGGTTCTTACTTATACAACAGTTCGGGGCCTGCTGGTTCCATTAGCCAAATGCTAATGTTTCATTCTTTTGGCTAAAGAAATTTTCAAATGGCTAATCTGTGTTAAAATGAATAACATGTACATAAGAGTTAGGTTAAATTTGACAGTGTTTGCATTTTTGTTTCCCAATTTGGCTATAAATTCTGGAGGCCCAGATCTGTCCTTGCAGTTGTGTATCATAAAGAGCTGTTGATCACATATTGATGGTAAACACCTATTTGTCAAAATGTTTCACTGCAAATTACAAGTATCTTTTTGCTTTTAACCCCCCTTTAACCCATATGGGTTTGGTAGTTCTCATCAAATTGGGTCTAACCAATCATGTACAGCCTGCTTTCACACACAGATACAATGTATAAGTCAGGTAGGTAGCAGAATTCATCACCTTCCTAGAAAAGATAGGAAGGAAATTTGCATACCCCATCCCAATGGAATCTGTGCATTCATGATGAAGGGAACACAGTTAGATTCAAACAGTTGCAAAAGTGACTTTCATCTATCCATACATAGGCCTGCCTCTTGTAGGCCTGCTGCCTAACCATTAAAAATTGCTTTCTTAGATTTTTCAAAGAAATTCTGTACCTATAAATTACATAAATATCCATTAGATATTTATAGAAAATATGTATACAAAATATGTTTAAATCAATTTGTATTAGATATTTTAAGCTCAGCATACATCAGGGGAAGTACCCTTCATTGAGATTGGATTGCCCTATCAGGCAAGATATATGTAAGCTGTATTCATTCATGTGACACAATTTATGATTTTAAAGTAAATGAATGTGATTAAAGAAGTCGAAATTTTATTTTATTTTTGTAAAACCAAATAGTTAATTCATTCATGTCACTGAACTTATGATTTTATAGTAACTCAATGCTTATGCTTGAATATAATAGAGTGGTACCTGTTATTTAAGACCACCCTTAATGCCAGACAAAAGTGATCACATATGGCAGTTGATCTTTCACTGCTGGTATGTCTAGCAAAGAAATTAAAGGCTGGCCAGTGTCTTGAAACGGTGGTCTTAAAAACTAGTGCGTTTTTTTCAGGAGAGGTGGTCTTTAAAGCAGGTACCACAATACAGGAATGAGTGGGAAAACAGCAACCAGACAAATCTGTGAATTATGAAAATAAGGTGTCGAAAATCCTGGAAAAGTCCTTGAATTTGATATTTGCCAACCTGTATGAACCCAGAAAACAGCCTGAGTTCTTAACCCCAAAAGCGCTGATTTAAGACAGTCAACAGCTTTCCTTGGCACGCATTGCACATAAAGTGTCCCAAGGAAAGCTGTTGATGGAGACTACCTTTAGCTTTACACTAGGCTTGCTGGTATTTGAATGAAAGGTATGTTCAAGAAGAATTTGAATCTTTTAACCATTATATGTTGAATGGTAATGAGAAAAGGACTATGGCTGTGATAAGCAAGGGTTTGTATACCTTCTTAATAGTTATTAGGAATGCGTCTACTGAACCACGTCCGGCTTTGGCAATCCATGTGTATACAGTGCTAGGCCCGACCCTGTGGTCCTTACAGTGGAGGGTGTACACAGAGCTGGGCTCTGTTCTGTAGTCCATATAGTAAGGGGTGGACACAGATTTGCATTTTCAAAACTTCATTTTATAAGAAGAAAAGAATGTTTACAATGAACTGAAGCTCAGTTGTTCTACTGGCCATCTTACTTTGGACTTGGAAGGACTGTGTCATGATGTCCACCACATTGACAAAAAGCCAATGAAGAAACACTAACTGGAGATGTAATCCACCCAGAAAGAACAATGTCAGGCATCGTAACTACAACTGTGAATGGAAGGAAAATTTTTTTTCATTTTCGTTCTTGGAATTTTGCAGGAGATCCAGGTATTTAAAGCGCTGGTGCTCGGGGAAGAGGAGCGTGGCCAGAACCAGTTTCAAGATCTCTGCTTCATAACACGCTTTATAAAAAATGAGTTCATATCCTCTGATGCAATGTCCAAACTAAGACAGGTGAGTATTTTGGACTGCAGGTTGGTTGACATTGAGTATCAGGTTTGAAAAAAAATATATGTGAAAAATTCTACTATGCTTGTTTATTTCGGATTATGTTTAAGCACTGTGGGAATGTATTATGACCCCGTCTCTGCCAAGTATGTTCAATACATCCTTGTGTGTGGTGCTGCTGTCATATTATCACAATTTTCTGAAATTATGTAATGGCCTGTAAGAGTTACACAATTTTCTGAAATGTTGTAATGATCCATAAAAGTTGAACAATTTTTATGAAATTTGATAATGGTCCATAAGAGTACATGTGTGATCACATTTTTAGTATGGAGAAAGCAATGTAAATGTTAGTATGTTGTATGAGTAGTTGTATTTTTGTCTCTCTGCTAGCTGTACAACTTAAACTTTACACATAAGACATAACCAGCTCCAAAGAGCCTGTTCACACTCAAATTTAGGTATAAATCCCACAGTTTGGTTGAAATTAGTCAGCATTACAGTGCGAATGATATAAATTTAATTTCTTTAGTTTAGCTGAAATGCCCAAGGCAGCACTAAGAATATTATAAGATGAGTCAAATATGATTTGTCTGAGTGGAACACAGAAAAGTTTTTTCTCTTTTCCTTAACACAGTAAAACCTGTGTTTAAGGGGGCACCCTTTGGACCTGGCAACAGTGCCCACTTAGTGGAGGGTCAGCCCGCTGGGCCATATAGTAAAGTAGAAGTACATGTATATGTATGTAATACTCTGTCGGGGGCTGTACAGGGCATTCATGTAGAACAGATTAAAAACAATATCCTTGACATACTTCCTTTTATTAACCAGTAATTTCCTAGCTAAGTGACAACTACTGATTGAAAAAAAATTAAGCATTGGAAACATTAACATCAGTGTTAAATGTCACTTGAAAAAGTCTGTGTGACTACAGGAAAACCTCTCTAACCAAACACCTCCATATACCGAACACCTCCCTATACTGAACACCATTTCTCGGTCCCGAATATAAACTTTCAATGCTATAAACTCCCCTATACTGAATGCCGCACTATACTGAACACTTTTTTCCGATCCCAAGGGTGTTCGGTAGAGGGAGGTTTCACTGTACATGTATGTCCCTGTAATAAATAGTCTTCACACTGTATTTGTAGGCACTTGGAGAAGCACATCAGCCTTGCTATGTCAGCTCACCACTTTATATAATCACGTATTTTACTGTGTCTTTGTGTGAAAGTAATCACTCATCCAGAGCCCACTTAGCCAGGTACATAGGTTTCAAAGGGATTAGTAGAGCAACATAATGCTAAGAAAGCACAGTGACACATGCAGTGCGGCATATTATTGGGATATAATATATTTGATGGGTAAACAAAAAGAAAAAGATTAATTATGGTGCCCACTTAAGCAAATAAAGATATACAAAATGTCCTTTTAGGGTGCCCACTGCCCACGTGAGACAGGTGCCCACTTAGCAGAGGGTCTATCAACATGGGACCTAATGGGGGAAAAACGGGACCGGACAAAAGTGCCCCCTTAGTGGAGGTGCCCACTCAGACAGGTAACACTTGTCATAGGCTGTGGCTTATTGGCTGATGGATACTGCTAGCCAACCAGTGACACTAATGCGTGTTTCCATGTAAGGAATTCTGAATAAAGTTGAACACATTCAATTATAGAAAAATCCCGGAGCCATTCGGCATCCAGAGGATGACAAAGGCCAGGAGACACACCAGAAGGACCTGCTGGTTGACGTAGACAAAGCTCACCTGCTGAGTCCCCACATTGTGTCAATGTGCCAGGATGCCAGAGACAGCAGCTTTACACGTGATACTGACCTCAGAGGCCTCTCCAGATGTAAGATCACCAAGATTTCACAATTACGGTTAACTGTCTGTGATAAGTATATATATATATATATATTATGTATATATATATATATATATATGTGTGTGTGTATATATATATATGTGTATATATATATATATGTGTATATATATATATGTATATATATATGTGTGTATATATATATATATATATATATATATATATATATATATATATATGTGTGTGTGTGTATATATATATATATATATTTAACCCTTCCTTTGCAATTTGGTTGGTAGATACAAGGTTACTAATGGATGGTTCAACGTTTTCATCATTTTTGAATTAGTACTTAAAGTACGCAAGGGGGAAGGGGGTTAAATGGGTCTGTACACTTTCACAGAATTTGGAAAATGATGGTCAATTTTTGGCCTGTTTTGTGCAATTTTGCTAAGATTTTTTTTTTTTTGAAAATCGTCATTTTTAAAGTACTAATTTTGAGGGAGGGAGGGGGGTCATAAAATTTAGTACCCTAAGTACTAATTCAACAATGATGATAATGTTGAACCATCCCTAATTGTACAGCTTAAAATAAGTTTGTGTGATATGCATATTTCCACTGGCTTACAAGGATATTTAATATAGAACATGTCATGTTCATGTCTAAAAATGTATTTTTTTTTTTTTTTTGCTTTAGTGCCAAAAGATTTATGACTGATCTAGTTATAGCTAGGCTGTAAAAGGACAAGATGTTTCTTATTTCTGGTACTCGCTATAAATTTATGCCCATTGAGTGGTCTCTGCTTTGAGAGATCATCCCAAGGGCAGTCCTTCAAGTGGTCGGATAAAGCAGGTGGTCTCTAATTGGAAGAAAATTAACATTGGAAAAATAGATGTAAGGTCCTGATGAAGATGGTCTCAAAAGAGGGACCACTGTGCATATGTGTCATACGATAGTATGGTACAGCTATAATGTTAATGAATCTAAATGCTCAGGGCGATTCAAGACTCCTGGCACAAATGATGCTGTAAGTTGTGTCATGATAGTTATTAGTGTCTTAAAATACAGATACCAACCACAGTTTTTTTAACGTTGTATGAATGGGATCAATTGGTTTCTGTTCAAAACTTGTCATGATGAACACAAGTGTTTTCTCATTTTCTTTTCAGCCATGAACAAAGATTATGGCATGTTGCTGAGTGTCACCAAGCGAAGGTCCACTTACCAAGTAGCTCGTTGTAAAGAGGTTGCAGAGGTCTGGCGGCCATGTACGTGCCAATATGAAATATGTATAGGCTGGTATCCCTGTGGACTCAAGTATTGTCGTGGACGTGACTCCACAGGGAAAGTGGTCAGTTATCGATGTGGAATAAAGACTTGTAGGAAATGTCGTGTTTTCCAGTACTATGTGAAACAGAAACATCAGTGTTTATGGGATGAAGCTGTATAGTCGAGAGTATTGGATGTGAGTGGGAGGGGCTTCAAGTATACCAGCAATATGACATCGGTGTCTGTGATTGAAAGAATTTAACTGGTGCTGTTGCTCTACTGTTTTGGAATGAGGTAGACTGTGAAAGGACAATATGTGGGTCATTGCAAACTGTTTGTCCTGGACTTCAGAAGTGACTGGTGTATGCGGCTGACAGTTTTGATATATCATACACACTTGAATGCACTAAAAGCTACTGCAGCCAAACTTTTGATGATGAAAGGTTGAAGACTAAGTTATGCTTGGGTTTCATAGAAAGGGTGTATGCAGAGGAATGTGACAGTGCTGTCTACAGAATTCCATTATAAGTGAAATATTTATTGAGCATTATGTATATAAGGCCTGCAAAGTTACATGTAAGTGTACATTAAGCTGGTACATGTATAACATTAGCAGTGTTAAATACCACTAGATAAATACTCAGATGATTTATTACGAGTAGCCAGTGTGGAGAAATCAGTTGAAAAGATTCTGAGGCCAGCCAGGGCTCACCAATTTGCAAGATTTCTTGCATTACACTAGAGAAATTCTAATCCGTATTTCAAGTTCATTGGCACAAGTGTTCTCCAAAAAAAACCCTCTTCTGAGAGATAAAGTGTCATTTTGAGACCTTTTTTCATGACAGTACTCTATTTCATGAATAAAGTTACTTGTATTTAAGACCACCTGTAATATGAGACTGCATTTTACTGGCACCAGGGATGGTCTTCAATACAGCTGCTTCTGTATATGGCCTGGAGAGCAAACAGAACAATTTGACAAAGAGGATTAGTCTAAATTAAGAATTAAGGGAGTTAGAACAGAGGGTGAATTGGAATAATTGCTCTAGGCCTAGAAGAGAAGACAGATTGGTCAGCCCTGCTGCTGCTGCCGCCCTCTGTTCTGCCCAAAATAGGAAACACAACGTGCAGTGGAGTGGAACTTTCCTGTCATTCCAGTGCCAGTGGCTGAGTCCAGGTGTTGTTTGCAAAGTGTGCTGAGGACATCTGTTGGCTGGTGGTATGTTGTACATCTTGATAATGAAAAAAGTGAAAACTAAGTCAAAATGAGAACTTGACAACATTTACTAGATAGGACAGTTTCTTGTAATTTTTAGTGTGAAAATGTTGCATGCTGATATGTCGTCAGCATGAGGTTCCTTGGGGATGAAGTGTATGCAAGCTTTCGCATTATGAGCAGGAATCTTTGGCCACATTTATATTGTATACCATGGGGCATCTGTGTCTGTTGAAACATACAAAATTCCTGTTTCTGCTCTTTGACCCCATGGGACTTTAGGCCAATATATCATTATGCAGCAATTTCCAATGAAAAATATACCAGAGTGTGGCCTGAGACAGTTGCTTCTATTGGTGCCAAAGACTATCAAATATATGGAATTATTATCTCATTTGAATATCTAGTAGAAGGATCATTATACAGCTATCCTTTCAAGCACTATACAGTGAAAACTCGCTACAGTGACACCATCTGTTCCCTAAGAAATGTGTCACATAACTGAATATGTCAGATAAATGAATCAAATAACAAAGAAAATAAACTTTCTCCCATGAAAATTTGTGTCATTATATTGAACATGTCGGATATCTGAGTGTCATTATAAGGAGGTTTTACTGTACTTGTAAATATTAACCCTGTGCTTGCCAAGGAGAAAGATACTGCCAGGTGAATATGGTGCAACTCAAGGGGAGTGGTTGGGCTGACACCAAGACAACTGAGAGTTTTCTTGGTCTCAGGGTTAGGTAAACTGTATGTCAGGAAAGAAAATTTTCCATTTTTGGGAGGAATTCCATTATTTTTGTAAAGAAAAAAAGAGAGAGAGAGAGAGAGAGAGAGAGAGAGAGTATTGGGACTGGTAGGGGATGGTTTTCCCCTTTTTTGTAAGTTGGAATTCCTCCCTGCCTGGCATGTGTATTGAAGCTTACAATCTCATTTTTGTTTTTGTGTGTTTTGAAAGGTTGGGATAAACAACACAGCTGTCAATGTAAACAAAAGACACCCTCACCAAATAAACTCCATAGGATGACTTTTCCATGTGTTAGTTGATCTGATATATGATGGAGAAGAATGTGCTTTATATACCAGATATTTGATACAGAGACCAGGCTGGTCCTGCTTGGTTCACCAAAGAAAGTTGTTGACTGTCCTAATAGGGTCAGAAGTGTTGTTGTCCAGCAGTATATGGCAGCATCAAATGGGGAAATAGCCCTCTACAGAATATTAAACAGATTAATAAAAAATTGTGTGAAAAAAATGCATTGAAAGGTATCAGGTTGATGGAAATAAATGAAACAATGTGAGTTTTATTTTTTCAGTCAACAATTTGTGAAAAAGTATGTGATGGCAATGTCAGTATTATGACCACAATGAGTGGAAATCTTTCACGATATTTTAAGACAAGTAGTGTCCATATGACAAATTGCCAAGTTTCTTGGGGGAAAAAAAGAAGGGGTGGAGCTTTGACAAGGTTAAACTTGTTTTGTGAAGGTTGGGAAAACTTGGGCAAACAGGCAAGAACAGAGTGATCCATTTTCACAAAGAATTCCGTCAGGAATAGTTGAAAGCTTCATAGAACTATCTTTTGTCCCAGAGTCATGTACCGTGCTTCATTGTGCATTTTAATCAAGCAAGTGTTACAATGAATTCTGGACTGCAACAACAAGGTTGCTCTACATGTTACAGTTGGGCATAGCTAGTGTCTGGCCTAACACATGTCTAAAAACGTTAAGTTTCCAAGGCAATTGTGCATCGTGAAAAATGACTGTCATCTTGCATGAGAGATCATCCTTCACTTTATCCTCCCAAACTTCAGGACCTGTTGTAATATACTTTATTTCTTTAACTCATTCCATACCAGTCCCTGATTTTTCCATATATTTATCAAGATTTAAGATGACAATTGCATATTTAAATTCTTCATGAAAAGAGCTTTCGTTCAAGTACTCGGTCCAAACCTATAATTTATTACTTTTGTCATGTCGCAAACAGGTCCACCGTTAATACTCATTTTCATGAACATCATGATGAAAAGAAGTGCCACCAAGTGCTTCTTGGGGCACTATGATTAACCCACCTTACCATATTAATGTGTCCAAGTCTCTTCAGAAGCTGGCATTGACTATCAGACTTGTACACAGATATTTTTGAAATGGGTTTAACTCATTCCTTACAAGTCCCTGATTTTTCCATATATTTACCTAGATTTAAGATGACAATTGCAGATTTAAATTCTTCATGGAAAGAGCTTTTGTTCAAGTTCCAACATGCCTATAGTCTTAAGTCCGTGGTTCTGGTACTGCCTGGCAAGTCATGCTGCAGCTGCCACAAGGGGAGCTGCAGCATGACTTGCCAGGCAGTGTCAGAACCACTGACCAAGGCCTATGACCATATTATGGAATGAGTTAATGTCCCAGTACAAAGCATGCGTCTGCATCATTTTTACATTTTCATGCTCATTGTATATAGTCCTGATAGACACCAGCTATTTGATACACACATGTTAAGTTCTGTACCTCATCAATATTGATCAAGTTCAAAATGCATTCGAATCATTATATCAGATAAAGATTTATGTACATGAATCTTAATAAAAAATATGCAAAACTTTTATTACATATGATCAGTTGTTTTTAAGGATCATGAAGCTTTGGACCTGAAGACAAAGATGAGAGTCTTGTAAAAACTGACCATATTATACCTTGTAAGTGTCTGGCTTCTAGATTCTTATGTAATATTGTCAACCCCAAAAAAATTCTGAAATAATGCAATCTGACATTCCTTTTCTGTCATTAATGCTTTTATTCAACCATCTAAATCAGGTTGTATTGGTCCCCCCCACATTAACTCATTCCACCCTAATGACGCTTTTTCCCGCCAATATCTAAATGTCATTGGCTAATTGAATTTTTACTAATTTAGGATTACTTTCAAAATTTTGGATGAAACTTGCACGGAAGATCATTCCAAATTATATGTCCATGGTCAACAGCTTTCCTTGGTGTGCTCTGGGCACAATGCACCCAGAGCACACCAAGGAAAGCTGTTGACTTGGTCTTCTGTCAAGATGGAATGAGGTAAGTTTGAAGCCAATGCCAGAAAAATATACTTTGATTGAGCACCAATTGCCAACAGAGATCCAAAATTGATTTATATCCGGCTAGTAGAACTGGCGTTCTGGGCGTTCAAATTGCCACATGCTAGATACCAAATTGTGAGTGAGGTTCATATCTGGCCATAAATATATCCCACAGTGCAACACTTTGTTATATACATATACAGTTAAGCCTAGGATAAACTTGATAGTCACCAAACACATCAACCTTTTGCAACCTTTTCCCAACCATTTGAGTGAAAGGCAAACCTTTTCAAACCCATTTCTAACACTTTCCAAACCATTTCCTCTTATTGCAATAAAACCACCCTTTTAAACCTTTCTCTAATAGCTAACAACCATTACACACACTTTCTCAACCGTATTGATTGAAATGTTGAAATTGTTTGAAACCCTTTGTCAACCTTTTTCAGCCTTGCCAAACCCCAGTACAACACTTTGCTACACACACAAAAAATTTCATTTGGCTGTCAAGTTTTAGACGGGCTTAACTGGAGGTGGTAACTTAACAATAAAAAAATGTGCTATGAAGTTTAAAAGTTTGGCTGAGAAGATGAATTAAGCTCTTGGTAACTTAAACGATAATCCTTTAATCGGAATATGATATGCTTCTCAAGACTCGTCGATGCTGTCATTTGCATTGTGGGGATAGCATCTCTCCAAAATGGCTGCTTAAATTCGCCAAGATTACTTGTGGATTCCTAACTTTTATTCTATTGCTGGTCTTACCATCCTAGTTTTTAGCTGTGCTGACCATAGGTCGCAGAGCTTGTGCAATTACTAGTGTCTGTCCGTTGGTATAGTTTTGCTTGTGAGCATGATCTAGTCCACAGTTTTTAAGATAGCCGCATTGTTGACTTTAAGGACTTACCAAATGTATGACCATCTAGGTCTCTTGCCATATTGGTGGGGCTACCTGCAGTATTATGTAATATATTGGTCAAAATATTAAAATCTTATGACCACTCTAGAATCCTTAATGTTTGATAGACGTTGATTGTGGACGAGGTCAAAACGTCAGTTCCATAGTCTAGTAGCACCACCTGCAGCTTGATGGAAATTGTAAACTAAAAGGTATTGAAGGATGTAGAATTCCACATCTCCAAAAATAATTGAGTTACACATGGCAAATTTATAGAATATAGATAGATCATGTGCAATGCAATATGCTTTATTATATCAGTGACCTTGACATATATGTCTTAGGTCACCAGGCCAGTAAAGTTGGATGAGGTGATTTTGTAACAGAAGGGTGTAGCTTGCACATCAATGGCAAAAACAATCGCGCCTCCATATCAAAATTGCACTTGCACATTAAACTCTAATTGGTGACTTGCTTTTAGTTTACCATGACCCAATGATTGTGTGACCTTGACCTATCTTTCAAGGCCATTAAGCACTTAAAGAAACGGACATTTAATTCAATATCTTAATAAAGAATAAGGCTAATGATGCCAAATGTACCTCAAATGTATACCATGTGAAAGTTTGACATTAAAAGTATGTTTAATGCATCATTTTGATTATCAATTGAGCTGGAACCTCAAAATTCACACCAATATGCATTAAGCCAACGGTAAAATTATGGGTGACCCTGACCTTCTTTCAAGGACATGGTAAAGGAGGCTTAAATTTACATGTTGAGACATAAGAATTCTAGCAATACCAAATGTAATACGAATGACCATGACCTACTTTGAGAGGGTCACGCAGGGAATTAACATCAGGAAGGTTTTGATTGTGATGTCCATGACATAATAAATTTAAATGGAACTGCAAAACATACGCTAAATATGTGTTAAAGCAATGGCCTTATTTTGTAATTGCTGCATCACCATTACCAATTTTAAAAGGTCATCAAGCGCTAAAAACAACCCCCACAATTAAACCTTTTGATAAAGAAGAAAGGGAAATTTACCAAATGTACCACAAACGTGTACTTTTGGAAGTTTGATGTCGCATCATGTGGATGACCTTGATTAATTTCTAAGGGTCATGGAGGGAATGCATTTCAGTGAATTCAATTTTTGCGATTGTCATCAGACTGTCTGTCAGTGGACCATTAGGTCCATGGGCCTCTTGTCTTCGTAAGTCAGCTGAGCCTTAAGTATAGATGGTCATCCATTGTCAGTCTGTTGTCCATGCATAATTACATTTTCAATTTTCTGCTCCAAACAAACAGTCAAACCACCTTCAATTTTGATGGGGATGTATTTTGGATGGGATTCTACCAAGGATGTTCAAATGGTCATGCTCAATGATTTTTATGATTGTCTCACAATTTGGGTAAAATTATCAAAATCTGCTCGGTCAATTGCTGTGAAGGTACATTAGGGACACTTCTTGGGCCCCTAGAACTTTATTGTCTTGTCATATATATGTCTTCTACAGGTGGCTCTGATTTTTTAAAATATTGTTGGACGCATTTTTGTGTATTTTTTGCTATTTTCATTCTCTTCATTAAAACCGTCAGTCAGATGGAGTTTAATCTTGGTGGAGATGTACCTTGTATAAAGATGACCGGAAATTTTTATTAGATTGGAGTTGTAAAAACATATTCTGAGTGTGGTCTGGACCGTAGCTGCCCATATAAAATAGCCTACCATAACATTAAGTTCTCTGCCTGTTCAACTAAGAACTACTGGGTCAATGATTACCTTACTTTGATAACAATACAAGTCAATGGGGGTCACGTCAAACTTGGTTGGGGTGTATTTAACTCGGTTGAGTCTCTGCTGAGTTTGTTAAAATGGTCACACTCCATTGATTTTTGGAATGATGTGTCATTGTTTACTCGCTTACGGCTCTCCCCTTTGAGCTGCACCTGTTTTCTGTTGTTTTCTTGCTGTTGCGGAATTATGGAAGGGGGGGGGGGGAGGGTGGAACGAACCCGTATTCCACAAGGAAGGAAGAAAGAAAGGAGATTCTTGTACATGTAACGGTAGGTCCTATATACTCCTGGACTATATGTATGCATGACACGAACTCCGTTAACTTGCTTCACTCACAACACATCAACCAAAGCCACAAAACCGAGAAATATACTGAACCCCAATGAAAAGTATCCACATGCCAATTTTGAAGTATTTTATTGTTTATACTTGAAACATTTCATACCTAGACGTGCTTAGAACTTAACAAAGCATTCACTTTTCTGGCGTAAAAATAATGTCACGCTCTACCGACATTAACGTCACTTACAGGCAAAAAATGTCATTAACTGCCCTAATTGAAAGTCACACAAATTTTTCTGTTCAATATGGGATGTGGCCACCTCGAGCATCAACACATGCTATACATCTGCGGCGCATACTGCTGACCAGGGTTTGAATTCTGTGTTGGGGAACATTATTCCATTCTTCCTGCAGAGCTTGGATCAGCTGGTTTCGGGTAGTAGGCCTAGGTGTCCTCCGTTGAATACCTTGGCCTAACTGATCCCACAAATGTTCAATAGGGCTCAGATCGGGTGAGAACGCTGGCCATTCCATGACATTGATGTTGTTCTCATTGAGAAAGTTCATTGTTAATCTTGCAGAGTGTGCACGTGCATTGTCCTGCTGAAAGATCGCCAGATCTTGATGCTGCTCCATAAATGGGACCATGTGCGGCTCCAGCACCTCATCAATGTACCGCCTAGCATTGAGGATCCCTTGAATGACCACTACTCACTAGGGGTGTCCGTTAGCGGTTGCTGATGCCTGCCCACATCATGACAGAGGGTCCACCCCATCGATCTGCCTGACGGACACAGGCATCTGCATATCTCTCCCCAGTCCGGCGCCACACACGTTCTCTGCCATCTGCTCTGCTGACACAAAAACGGGACTCGTCAGTAAAAAGGACGGTATTCCACTGCTGGCGAGTCCACCTGGAGTGTGCTCTACACCACTGCAGTCGTCTTTCTCTTCTGGGTTGGGTCAGCAGGTTACCCCTGTAAGGTCTTCTGGCTGTTAGGCCACTGCTCCTCAGTCGCCTCTCCACAGTAGAACTACTGACAGGACGGTGATTCACCCCTTGAGTCTCACGGGCTGTTTGGGCTGCTGTACGGAAACGGTCTCGCAGGTGCATCAGCCGGATGTGACGGTCTTGGCCAGGTGTTGTCACTCTTTCTCGGCCAGGCCTAGGCCGATCATCTACGGATCCAGTTTCTTGTTGCCGTTCAATTAGTCGTTGGATGGTGCGCCGAGTACACCCCATTCTTTGTGCGATTTGAGTGATTGGGACTCCACCCTCTGCAAGCCCCAAAGCATGGTGTCTTTGACCTTGGCTCAGACGCGGCATGATCGCCTCAACACACCTGAGACCACTGGCTTTTTTCTTGGCTGAGCATCCCTTTTTAAAGCCACTGAAAACATCAGGTCATTTTAGCCATCCAATAGGAGTGGTGGTCAGAAGCCATATTCGGTGCACAAAAGTCACATGCATTATGTAACAACCCAGCAAAAGTTAAAAAGTTGTCCTGAATGACCCTGATGTAGGCTCCAAACCATGCATATATGCACACACAGTAGGCCTACTTAGTAACTTACAAAATTTTGGGGTTCAGTATATGTTTAAACCAAGATAAATTTGATCATTAGAATGCACAAGAAACTACTGTTCTCTACTTTTATTTCGTAAAATGTCCTACCGTGGGAAGGGGCCAGCCCCCCCCCCCCCCACACACACACCCTTGCTCCGCTCGTTTGCTACGCGATCTTGCATATATACATTCGAACGCACGGTCAAAAATACCCTAGATCCGCCCCAGGGTTACGTTGTAAGTGTAAACAGTTAATGGTGGCTATGTTTTATATCCTGCATCTGCCGACGTTTGTATTTAGCCTTGAATTTTCCGAACTTACAATTTTT
>CAXHWN010001006.1:0-19448 GCA_964020975.1 Hermodice carunculata | reverse complement strand
AGGAAATACTTGTATGCCTGCTTTGTAGACTTTGAATGAACATTCGACTGTATGGCGACAAGCCCTGGTGTACAAAGTACTACTAAATAATGTAGGTAGGAATCCCTTGAATATTTTAATGTCCATGTGTGACGGGTTTGCTATAAAAACACAAATAATAGCTATACAGAATCGTTTACTTTCAACATCGGTGTAAAACAAGGGTGTGTCTTGAGCCCTATCTTGTTCAATGTATTCTTGACGGATCTGCCTGCTATTTTTGATGACCTGTGGGACCCTGTTGAATTGCTCAAAACAGCAAAAAATTGTCTCTTGTACGCAGACGATTTTATTATCAAACCCCAGTCAGCTTCCAGTTACAGCGCACACCAAAGAAATGGAAAGAGTATGGTGACTGCGAGAAACTAAATATTAATCTCTGAAAAACTATTATTATTGTATTAAGCAAAAGCGGACGAAAAATTAAATTACCCATTTTCACTTGAAGTCACTCAAAATGTTTAGATTGACAAACTAAACGACCAAGCACTTCAAAACATTATTCAAACTTACGGTGTTCAGAGTTCCCTGTAAACAATAAATGATACCCATGCGCCACTCTGTAAATGAGACATTGTGAATGTCTGATTATGCCTATTGTGTCGTCCGGGGGTGAAGAATGGGCGCCTTTTATCGCAAAAAAAAAAAAAAAACAACTTCATGACTCTCTGTGACAAATAAAATAGTTTATAAAGGCTGACTTTTTAACTCAGCTGGTTTGCCCGCCAGCAGAGCCAATGCCATCGCTCTTCATGCGTCGTCCGTTCGCAATACGCATTTTTAACTACTCCTCCAAAACCGTGGGCCAGATTCACTCCAATCTCTGTGGTAATATACCTTGGGTGGGTCTTTACCATGTTTGTTCGTTTGTTCAAGCCACATTGCCTTTCTTTTTTTCTTTTTTTTTTACTGGTTTTTGGTTTGCAAGGGGGGGGGGGGGCGATTTTGACCGCAAACCTTCCAAAAAATATTCTCAGAAAAAACTGCTCACCGATTACTTTGACATCTTACAAGAACATTCCTACAAAAATCTAGTTCTTAATCTGTTCACCAGGTGGCGCTAATTGTTTTTAGTTTTCTTTTGTTTTATGTTTTTCGTTTCTTTTTGTGTCTTTTTTTAAATTTTTTCCCCCTTTTTTTTGGGGGGGGTTGATATTTCCGACTTCCTCTTTCAAACCCTTTGCTAGATTTACTTCAAACTTGGAGGCAATGCTCTTGAAGTAAGTCTGCACCAAGTTTGTTCGACTGGTTATAATCCCCTTTCATTCCTGTATTTTTTATATTTTTCTCGTTCTTTTGGGGGGCAAATTTGAAAAAGGTCTCGAAACCACTGATCCAATTGCTTCAAATTATTCTTAGCGATCGATACCTGTTAATTTGTTCACCAGGTGGCGCTGCAGTTTTTTTAAGAAATTTAGTATTTTAGCGTCCACTCTAAGGCACTGACTTTAAACAGCCTTGGGCAAAAGGGATGCTACATGCGAAAATGGCCTCGCTTATTGCACAAATTGTGAGAATGAGGAGTTAAAAAGAGCTCTTAGACTGATCACTGTATGACAGATGTGGGCTTCAATAGCGGTGTTGTGGCTCAGATGTAATTTTATTGTGAATTTGTTAGCTATTTCCACAATATTCATGATATTTGTGTTGCATGGGTGTGTCAAGACAGCCGACCTGATTCCAGTACATGGACTACGTGATCAACAACTTGGTCAAAATTAAACCGCTCACTGTACACCATCAAACCATAGCTGGCAAAGTATCTATAGATGTTGTTTGTTTTGATTCAGGGCTGGTGCTTACGTTGTTCATGGCATGTGCGGTGCAGTGGCAATAGAGAATGTGTTGTTCAGGGCAGACACATCAATGTGAATGGAATGTTGATTCGCAGACAGACAGCCGGTGTGTATGTTCATGGCATTTTGTGGGCGTTCTTGTAGAAACATGGTGGACCAAAGAATCAAAAAAAAAAAAAAAAAAAAAAAAAAAAAGTCTTGTTTAATCATGCAGACAATGACAGCCATCTCAGAGAGAATATGGGGTCAGTCAGCAGAACACAGCTGTCCAAGCGGCAAGATTCACGAAGGGACATTCTTCAACTACTGATCATGTTGCCCAAGTCAAAGTTGCTGAACTTAAATTTCCTAAACTTTGTGTGTCAGTGAAATGATGAGTGGGCAAGCTCGGATGTCTTGACGTTGAAGTATGATGATGAATCACAATCCCAAGACAGGGGCTCGAGTGAGTGTTTGGAGTAGAAAATTTCATTTCTCTTGATTTTGACAAGGAGACCTGCCCGCATTAAGCTTAGATTAAAACGGCTCTACCAGTTAGTGGGCTGTGGTGCAGGAGGAAGGGGTAGATTTATAAAAATGACATGAACCAGGGGAAGTGATGCCTATTGTATTTTTTTTTTAACCAAATGATTGTCCCGCTTTTTCATTTTGCTTAGATTGAGGCAAATCTGGCAGTAGATGGGCTGAGGTGTAGGAAGAAGGAAGTTAAAAGTGAAAAAATGGCATGCCCAGGGAAGTGCTTTTTTTTTGGGGGGGGGGACAAAATGACTGTCTCGCTTGTTCATGAAAATATGCCTCAGAGTGCTCCAAATGCACGATTTTGAGGGTCGAATATCAATATTTTACGGGGACACTACTGCCCGAGGGCAGTTAGCTTGCCAGGGGAACAGGCCTTGACAGTTGCCGATCTTAAGTTGAGGGGGGCAGAGGGATATAAATCTAAAAACAAAAAGGTAATGTAGGGGAACACCTGCCCAAGTTGTATTTTATCGATAAACAGATACAAACATTTTTGTTCAAACAAGTCTTGTTTACATGCTATAAACTTCATGGATTCATGGCTGTCATAATAATATGTCTTATTTCTCTCTCATCTTTGTTTCTTCATCTATTCATTGTATTTGTTGTACTTTTTAAGGCAGGTTTTTTTTTTTTTTTTTTTTTTTTTTTTTTTTTTTTTGAGGTCATCATCTCAGCACATGCTCTGTCAATGTCTCTGTCCCCATTCCTTGTGGACACTGCCAGCTAACTGGGCCAAGACAAAGGGGAACATTCTAAGATACCTCAACCACGAATGCAGCAAGATACACTAACACACATGGCGTGGCACATACATTCTAAGGTGAACTTGTGAAAAAGATAAAGAACTCTACATCTTACAAATGTCACATGCACTCAGCTAATGCTAAACACAGGTCTCTTTCAGTTGTCTTTCATCAAATGTGGGTGGATCCAAGTTTTGCTGTGTGCTCTCTCTCTCTCTCTCTCTCTCTCTCTCTCTCTCTCTCTCTCTCTCTCTCTCTCTCTCTCTCTCTCTCTCTCTTGGTTTGTTGCTTGTCTTTTTGGTGTGTTAATGTCATAATTTTGTCAATAGGGGACTGTATCTTTGTAAAACGATTAATGTCATTACAAATTCCAGGTATGTTTTCATAATCTAGTGGTTCATCATAATTAGAGTTATAATGAAAGATTACCACAAATATTGCTGCATATCGCGTTCAGGGCAACGCCCTGCATATATTTAGAGTTATCGAACTTGACGAATGTTCTTCATTATCTTGTGACATTTCTTTTACATGCTTTCTAACCTTGGTCTCTTTAAGCTAAACACAGAAATCGAATTCGGTTAATCTTGCTGTGACCATGCTTCTTGTCTTGAAGTTATTCCATTCAAAAATGGTAATATAAACATAGGAAATGATATTATGTATTTCGGAAGAGTGACCACTTGTATCCCATTGGAGATACATACTCGCACAGTCACACAGATTATCATTACATAATTGTACCACACGGATTCCACCATGCGCGACAAGGCAAGACTACACAAATAATTTTGCACAGCGCTGTAACAGGTTTCTTCTCTATACCTTATGCGTTGAAATTAATCTCTCATTGCATTTTTTGGCACCATGCAATTTATCAATAAAAAGGATGCGGCAGCTACTTAAATATTCCATTCCTCGTCAAGCCTGAAAAAAAAAGAACAAAATAACGCTTTGTATAGAGTCTGCCGGGCACGTGTTTTATAATGAAATAAAAAATATAGATGAATTAAAAAAAACGAAAAACAAAAAAAACAACAACATAAAAAAAAAAAAACAAAAAAAAAAAAAAAACAGGAGCATTTCCAATGCCGTGATATTCCCCACCTCCTTGCGATTGCCGCAGCCGGATCAGATTCAGATTAGTCTGCCTTCACTGTTGTATTTTTTCAAAGCTAAGTTTGCAATAACATGTTCTGGTTTCCCGACAAGGCTATATTAACACGTCGGGTCTCATATCAAGGAAGAACACAAAACAACCCTTAGATCGCAACTCTATGCATCTCACTTTTCTATCTTTTTTTCCTGTAATACAAATGAACGCAATGCCGCTTTAAGACCTTTTTAGGCAGCAAAGTTGAACGTGTCTTGGTCATGAAAAAATGTTCTGTCACGCCAGGAGGAGATAGACTTCATGACAAAAAAGTCAATAAACGACAAAGAAAATTAATTCCTCCCTTTGCCAAGAGAGCACCTCACAGCTGTTTAGGATATGGAGCATTCTTTTTAACGTTAGTTGTACTGTGCTGTTTGTTTGTTTTTTAACGAAGTTAGATGGGTGCGTGTTTCGTTTTTGATGTTCAAGGCAATACTGAGACTTCACACACACACACACACACACACACACATATATATATATATATATATATATATATATATATATATATATGACTATTTCTATAATTTTAGGGAATTTCTTGTCCCGTGGCCAGAAATCATTTATTTTTGCATCCTAATATGTCCTTCGTATATTTTTCTGATCTGTGATGTCTATACTACATCTCCCAATTTAAAATTTCACAATATTATATAAATTTTGTGAAGTATATCAATTTACAGTACCAGGGAATGGTGTTTTATTGAAAAATGGCAATGTTCCATTTTTGCTGTTAAAAACCAAATTTCTTTATTAAAAAAGCAAATCTTTAATTTATACATACTATTTACTGTAGCCTAATTTGTTACATGGCTGAAAGGTGGACAAATGTGAAAAATTGCGCTTAAACATGTTCAAATCACGTCACAAAGTCTGTCCCATGGGTCTGTCACCTACGTGACAAAAATGACTAAAAGCTTGGAAATAACTGGTTTGAAGGATAAGTGTTCAACTGCTGTCACCTACATCTTATTCCCTTTCCTTGGCCATACCAAATGGAAGATATTCCATGCTGCTGGATTCCAAATGTAATTTAAAAATTGCTCATGAATATATAAATTTGCGATAGTTATTGTTTAAAGTGTCAACAAAGTGACAAGCTTTATTCAGATACATGGAAGGACCACATCAGGGCTAATATGTCTGTGGATGTGGTTCATAGAAAGGTTTAATCAGGTGCGGTTGGGTACTAATATAGGAACTTGCCATGCCACTTCAGCCAGAAATCGTAAAAATGTCACCTACTTGACGGTCACCTCAGTGACGTAACCATGTCCCGGAGGAGACCTGTGTATGTCACATAAGTGACAAATTCTGATAAATGATAAGAAAACTTTACAAAATTTACTGATTTAAAGAAAAAATGAGAACCATATATAACTTTAGTGCCATGAAAATGTATCCCACCCACCCCCTACCAACACCCTCCCCATAGTGCTACTGAAATTTGAGATATTGTATATGATTTGTCACGTGAGTGACCAAATATGATAGATGAGAAAAGATGTTAGATAATTTAATGATTTGAAGAATATATAATTATGCAAACATTATAGGCCCAACTGCCCTGTTAAAAAAAATATACCACCTGAACTATACCACAGCCACTGTCCTAGAGCGACATTAAATTTTGAAAAAATATAAATTTTCATGTTAGTAGGTGACCTGTTCTATCACGTAGTGACCAAACATGATAGATGAGAAAAGAAAGTTAGATAATTTACTGATTTGAAGAATGTATCTATGAGAACGATACTGGCCTACTTTAGATACTGCCCCGTTAAAATAGAACACCCAACCTCACCACCATATCTATCCAATGACAACATTGGAATTTGTGATACCGTAGATTGCCTGCATTATATTTTTCATTTCAAGCAAGATGGAATGGCAAAATTTTTTCCATATCTTTAGCACAGAAATATAGCACTGTCTGATAACGTCGGAATATATGTTATCAGTAAATTCAAAAGTTTGCAATGAAAATAAAAAACTGCGGAAACAAATACTTGTGATGTTCATATTTTTTAACTACTTCGATACCGTCTGGCCATGGGGTAGCTAATGCCAGAAATATTATAATGATATTTTGCACAGACTTTAAAATGGGGCCGCTCGTTTAATTATAAATACTTTCAATTATAATACTAGGCCATGTTCACTACTGAAAGAACTTAGTGGCAAACTTGTACACATCTATTTGTTCAGATAGAGTGACATTGTTTGTTTCAAATTTAAAACTGAATGAAGCACAAATAATTGTTTAACACAGCAAGAGGATACATGAGAAATGCTTCAGCATCTCTGAATCTACCCGGTAAATCCATGCCCTTTCATTAAAGTCCAGTGATCTAAAACGGAATGGTTTAAAATTTGATTTTCATTTTGTCTGTTAAAAAATGATACTAGCTGCAGTGTGTGTGTCTGTTAATTGATAGTTAATGGTTATAGAAATTTATTAGTAAGAAATGCTATTCATTGATAATGTTTAACACTGGTGTAATGTTAATGTTCAGGATTCATAAGATAGAGCTAAGATGGCCTGAAATGACATGGCCAAATGATTATGTTCCTTTGTAAAATTTTGACATTGATTATTGAAGTATATTACCTAAAGTGAAATATTTTAGAAACAGATGGAAATTTGAAAGGTTCTTCATGTAAGCTGAACATTTTTTTCATTCTTGTCATGTTGTGCACGGGCCACCTAATTCTCTTCTCGGATGATCCATGAAGATAATAAATCATGTTCATAGCAAAACTAATTTGTAAACAACACGGCCTGAAACTCCAGCGTAGTTGCAGTAAAGAGCCAGTATGCCTCATTGTTGCTCTGAGGTGGACATAACTTCACAGCATTAAAATCGTTACCTCTGCCCCGAGCTACAGTGAGGTAGACTGGCTCCGAGCCTCTTACTACACTCACGTCTCAAGTTTTGTTGTTCATGAGTCGGTTGTGGTATATGCATAAGTTATCACCTAATAGATCATCAGAGAAGAAAATTAGGTGGCCTGTGGTTAGTTTGATGGAAAACACATTGACACAGAAAAGTAAATATGGCTTTTGTGCATTTTATTAAATAATTATACCCGTGTATGGGGTTTTTTTTCCCATTTTGCTCCCTGTATTTTCCACATAAAACTACATGTACGACACCATAGCTGAATTCCATCTTGATGACAGTTTGTCACCTACGTGACAATGTATCACTTACGTGACAGGGCTATTAATGAGAGTCTTAATTATGGTTGTTATATTGAATTTTGCTCTGCCGGATACTTGAATATTAAGTTTATAGTCTTAACCAATGGATACATGCCAAAAACTTGGGTTTGAAATGTTTAAAACTAAGACTCGGTGGCTCAACATCATCTACGTGACACGCACTTTCTCACCCACGTGACTGTGTGTCACTTACGTGACAGGCTGTTTAATTAAAAAGCCTTAATTTGAGTAATTATGAAGAAAATAGCGCGGCCTATTATTTGAATATCATGCTTATACTCTCAACTTATGGATAAGTGCAAAAAGCTGGGTTTGAAACATTTATTTATTCTGTTAAAAATGTCATCAAAATACCCTAAAATATAGAAATCGTCATATATATATATATATATATATATATATATATATATATATATATATATATATATATATATATATATATATATATATATATATATATGTATAAATGTATACTGCTAGGGCTGAATACATCAGCCCAAATAATTATTACTTTTATCACCATATTTGATTTGTTTCCAGTTTAAGTCATCAGTTCAACTTTGTCAAGGCAAGAAGGCTTTATGCTTTCCTTAGTGACCAGATGCAAGTTTCCCTGGCATCCATCGATTTGCGCGATTACCACATACACACTCACAAATAAACCAACTTGTTGGATAGAATCAAAAAGCAACACCTAAGCTCGGGTTAAGTCCGTAATAGTGCTCATTGGCATGGTTTTCCAATCGTCACTCATTTATTTCCACTAGATGGTATTCCCTTATAAAATATTGCTGTCGTCAATTTTGCGTGAACTCATAAATGGCAGCTAATAAACTGCTTGGTCAATGACATCGAAATTTGATAGGAACACTTCTGAAGAACCGTAATTTTTACCTTTTCTTTCGACTTTATATTTTTGTGCGTGTTTTTGTCATTCTCGACAACTTGGCATGCGCCATATGCTACATTCTCTTCCAACATGGTTGAAATACAGCTGAAGTGGATCTGTACGACGATTATTTAGTGGATGAGGGTACCCCCATTTGCTGACTTTTGGCGAATTTTGTACATGACTTAATGATCAGTAAAGGCCCCTGTTCGTCAACAGCTTTGGAATTACATAAGCGCACCTCTGCTCAACTGTAGACCAGTATAGGGATATTTAAGGTTGAATTATATGTGCAACCCTCCGGACTTACTATTGGCAAGGGCAGGGTGACCCACAGAGGCGCAGTCGCCTGGAATCCCCCCCCCCCTCCCCGATGTAAGGAATGCCCCTTCACTTTCATGTTTTAAGGCCTGGCTGGCTCCGGTCATCAGATCATAGCCTGCTGCGACAATAATTTTGTGTTGGGGGGATGTGGTCTGATGGACGGAGCTTGTGCTCCAGGTTATCGTGCCGTAGCCCGACAAAAATATGTAAAGTCCTCCCCCGTTCCCCTTACCACTGAATGTTCCATTTGCTTTTACTCTACCTAAAATATGTCTATGAGACTGTATTGTCTATGCTGATATATGTTTTAGATTGTGATATTTTTTTATTATATTATATATTGTATTCAGTCAACCTATATTTTTAATGTATAGAGAGTTATATTTTATAACTGTCATCGCTCCATCATCGTATGTATCTATTTTATCATCCAGGGCCTGGCGGAAGTTCCGAGCTTTTGCTCTGAACCAGGTACCCTGGTTAAAGAAAAAAGTCTATCTATCTATCTATCTATCTATCTATCTATCTATCTATCTATCTATCTATCTATCTATCTATCTATCTATATATCTATCTATCTATCTATCTATCTATCTATCTATCTATCTATCTATCTATCTATCTATCTATCTATCTATCTATCTATCTATCTATCTATCTATCTATCTATCTATCTATCTATCTATCCATGCATCCATCCATCCATCTATCTATCTATCTATAATGCCAAGGTCAGCTGAGGACGGGCTTTTCGCATAATTTATGCTTATAATCTAGAAGGACCTAATTATCACCAGTTACGTGGATTAGCTTTTAGTTTGCTAGTTTTCAATGTCTAGCAAATGGGCCCATTTACATACTTAAAATCATGACTGAAAAAGGAACACCATTCCTGCATCGCAAAAAGAAATTACAAGAATTTGCTGATTTTGCATATTTTTTTCCCCATTGAACAATTTGTCTGTGATGGAGACTCATGGTAAGATGATTATTAATAACAACAAAAATAACAATAAAAGCAAAAACAAAGCTGAGGAAAAATACAAAAAAAGCCTACTCAGTTGTTCCGGAAGATAGAATGTTGAATCACGGAGACGTTGCCACGTCCACCACATATAAGGTTTAAGCGAAACTACTTCATCTGCTTTTATCAAGCATCACCATCCAAACCAAATCTTTTGTAACAGCTTCAAGGCCCAATGTCGTAGTTCATGGAATAAAGGACAATACATATGCAGAATTCGCCTAGTCAATGCGGGCTCATTTTTTAACTGAGACGGGCCTCGGGCAATGGTGCGACTTGACATTTATCAATTTATCAACATTTGATACACCACGGGAACGAGTGCACACATCTTATACTGTTATTCCGTTTTAGACGTTTACCCACAACATTTTAAAACAAACTATATATATATATATATATATATATATATATATATATATATATATATATATATATATATATATATATATATATATATATATGTATATTTATATTATTGCAGCGATATTCATTGCTTCATAAAATGGCTTGACATGTGTATATCTTGGTTCAGAAACACCTCGCCGTTGCATTGTGGTTTGGGGGATATCATTCTGGATGGAGAAAAACTGTCTTTCGTCCCACGTACCGTTGGTGGGTATATTTTGATAGCTTTGGTTGATATGCTTTTCCCTAGATCTGTCAGCGATGGATTGCATGCAGTCCCCAGCAAAGGACTGAAGGTCATGATACGCGGTGTAAGGCTTGTCAAGATTTGTCCTCTGTGATTGTTAAACAAACGTTTATTTGCTTTTTGATACCAAATTGATCACACTCTTTGTGCAGAACACTGTATCGTCAGACAAGGAGACTTCAAACATTATTCATTCTCTTGTTACTGAGAGTGGAGCCGCAGGTATGCCATGCCCTGTGTAATAAGACGCTTTATGTCGGCCGAGGTGCCCTGCAGGCTGTATTTGGTGTTGTGAATTGTGCACTGAGGTTGTGGCAATTTCTGTTTCGCTTAATAAGACTCAAATTTCCAGTTAATATGTATATATTTTATAAACAGTTGCTTATATCCATATGTTATCCGCTATGAAATTAACCTTCGATATAAATTCCTCCTATAAGGAACTATTAGCGACGGTTGCGCAAAAGTATGGGTAAAAGTGAATTCAGATTTCCCAAACTACCATGATATGGTAGTAAAGCTCTGACTGAATGCACAGGAAGATTCATCGCCAGCAACTAAAACAAAACAAAAAAAAACAAAAAAAAAAAAAACAAAAAAAAAAAAAAAAAACCCACCACTGGATCAGAAATTCATGAAACCCCTTGTGCAACCCTCGAACATGTATTTCATTGCAGATAACAGACTTGAAGAGTCCGTGTCATCATATGTTGAATGTTTGAAAAGAATATCTAGGAATGTGTATTGAAGAATTGTTAACATGTTGCATTTAATATGGGATAAAAAGATCTCTCACAGGCGGAGCATGATCTCCACAAACCCTGTATCATAAACTCCGGTTGTCGCATTCAATTCAAAGTAGTTAAGGGATGGTCATGATTAATATCAAATATTATCAAAACATCAATGACATTTGCATAAAATCAAACTGAAGTTTGTCATGTATTTATCTCAAATTAAAACCTCCTTATACTCGTCAACCTCTCTTCCTTGTGCTATCCAAATTTCACGATATGATATAACAATGTAAATTGAAAACCGAACATAACTGTGTTCATTTATTAAAATATATGTTCCGTGTAATAATATTTTTACCGTACATATCATCATCGATTGTGTGCTCTTTACCTGTTTGATTCATTTTGCCCACCAGGTTTCCAGCATTTTAAATGGATCTCCACGGCAAGTCACACCTTGATAAAATGGCTCACTGTTTCAATATTTTTTTTTTCAGAACAATAGGTAAAATCTCGCCACCAGATCTGGTTGTGGACTTCAGTTTCTGATCAGCTCTATTCGACATATACACAACATATTACATTGAGAATCGGGAAAGGTAGTGGTGTCTACCAAATCAATATACAATAGTCATATCACAGGGAAATACCATAAACACATGAATGGCAGGATGACCCCCGCTGAGGATAAAATATATGCTACCGCCAGGACCACTCCTGCTAATTCACATGGGAAGTAACACATTGCTTAGGGTTGTTTGCCCACAGGTATTAGGAAAAAATGTCATGGGCAATAATATAATTACCTTGCCTCTATTGACTTGCTTGAAGTGGCCCTGTAAAGCTTCAGATCATGTCATTTTATCTGAACAGTACTAACTGATGGACCGAAGATATCGTCGAAAGCTTGCATACGGGCCTTCTCATATGTGTTTTATTTTAAACCTAAAAAATGTTCATAACAATAACATTTCGTTTTTGTTGTGCAGGTTAGAAGTACTTGGGGACAAAGGCACTGAGTTCCTGCGGTTTCAGATCTACTTTACAATTCACAAAAGACAGACAGACAGACATAATTCATTTATTCGACCATAACTCGTAGTCGATACAATACAATGTACAATACAATACAAAACTACACTTGGCCGGTAGACTCACATTATGGCCCAACTGTGCCGCAAACATGTAAGCCACCAAAAACACAAATATGTTTGAAGCTTAAGACGGTTACAGAGTTAAGCGTTGGAACTAAATCATTCAATTACGTCAAGTATGGCATGAAGACAGGTAAGTATTAAAAGTGAATGAAGATCCATGATATTCAGAGGGAAGAGAAAAATGGCGCCCAGAAAGATGAGACCTCCGATTACAACTAATTCTCGTTTGTGCAAATATAACAGTTTACAATTTAACAGTTCATTTGATACCCATTTATAAATTGTTTATCTATAGGTGTATATATATTGTTTGAAAATCCATAGAGACTTTGAGTAAGAAGTTTATCTGATATGAATGTTGGCATATTGTTTAATAATTTGGGGATGTCAAATTTTAAGGATTGTTGAGCCAAAGCAGTCGTCACCCTGTTAATAACAAACTTTTCTATACACATTGTGCCGTATTTATGCTGTTTTTTTCCTGCAGATAGGGGAGTCCCATAAGTGCGTCCGGGAGTTTTTTTATTCGGGAATATATGAGCTACTTTTCGTTTTGTTAGCCTGACAATATAACTAACTTTGAGCACCTTAAATTATTTAAATAGTGGCTCTGTGTGAGCATTATATTTGCTGCACGTTATACAGCAGATGGCTTTTTTCTTCATGATATTTTTTTTTCTTTTTTTTTTTCTTTCTTTTTTTTACATTTAAAGGCCAATGCAAGCAGTCCATAATTAATTTCAGGCAGTATAAATGAGTTGTACGTGGGGATTCTTCTACGCAGAGGAAGAGAGTGTTTAAATTTATTCAAAATCCCCATACCTCATGATATTTTCCTTGAAATCTCTGTTAAATGGTCATCCAAGTCATGTGTTCATCTATGATTATGCTCTAGAAGAAAATTAAAATAACCTACATACTTGCCACTAGCTTAATTTATTTTGATATATGCCAAGTTAATTATTTTCTGTATATGATGGAAAAACATAAAGTTAGGTTTTTTTAACATTAGCGATAGTTCATTAAACTTACGCCAGGAACTTATTTTAATAAGCTTACTATTTAAAGTATATTAGTTCCACATACCCAGGTTTTTTGCTTTCAAGGTTGCTGACAGTGTTGCATCATCTGTATACATGATAAATTAAACAATCTGCTAGAATTTATAGCATCATTTATGCATGAGAGCAGGGGACCCAAGATTGATCCTTGATGTACTCCTGTATTTATTTCAAGCGGATCAGATTTAGTTCCATACATTGTTTTCAATTGGCAAGATAATTCTGTGTGAGTTTGGCCGAAGTATTTGAGACACCATAGTAGTTTAATTTATCTCAAAGAATTGTATCCTTAAGGTGCAAAACGCCTTAGATAAATCTAAAAATATACACAGTGGTAACTCACCCATTTTTTAAAATCCATTTTGGCTTTCATAAAATAATTTGGAACTATCGAAATAATCTTACAGCTGGATGAAGATTGCTCTTTCAAATATCTGTGTAAAAAGTAGCTAGTAAAGACATGAGGCTACTGTTTGTAGGACGTGTTTCGTCATCCTCTTTATTCACTGCAACAACCTTGGCAATTTTGAGTTGACCAGGAACGATACCAATTAATGAACTTTGAATCAAGACAAAGGCAATGGCGTGGTAAGAGGAAGGTCTTCCGTCCTGTTGTAGTGGAATATAGGGTATTTTAAGTATTCATTCTTTATCCTAACCTTTATATCGAGGATCAACAACAGCAAGTTAAACCCTAACAGAACCTTATACACAGACCATACGACAATTGCCTTTGCCTCAAAAGATAGCACGATTATCCTAGAGAGATTACTCGGGGAACTGACATCTGACCCTTCAGACGTTTAGCTAAGTAGGCCAGCACTGAACATCTAACAAACAGTGTAATGTTGTGGCATTTGTTTTCTTCTTCTTCTTCTTCTTCTTCTTCTTCTTCTTCTTCTTCTTCTTCTTCTTCTTCTTCTTCTTCTTCTTCTTCTTCTTCTTCTTCTTCTTCTTCTTCTTCTTCTTCTTCTTCTTCTTCTTCTTCTTCTTCTTCTTCTTCTTCTTCTTCCTCTTGTTTTTTTCCCTTTTTGCTTTGTGTTTTTTCTTTCTTTTTGCTTTCTGTTTTTTTTTCTTTTTGCCTTTTCTTTTTATTTTCAAAGTTTAGAACTGCAAAATAACTATGTTATGAAATACCAATAGAAAACACCGTATTTCTTGAGCCGCTAACCTTTGTCTTTCACTCTTACCTTCGCTGTCTGTCCCTCTCCTTTGTAGCTCAGCAAGTACATGCTTAAATGTAATTGGACATCAGACAGAGCCTTAAAATGTGATTCAGCTAATGTGGATACTTGTGCTCAGTATCCGCGTGAGTCTCACAGGAACAGGCATGCTACATCAGCAGTTTCTGCACAGGCAAGTGTGAAAGGTCCAAGTTTTCATTTAATTTAATTAAGTACGTTTTTTGTCGTAAATTTAAATAAGGTGACTGCAAAGATTTAGCATCAGTTACACACATATGGGCATGCCTGGATCCAGTGCGTATTTCGATGGTTAGAGACCAAATATTTTATTAATTTTATTTCATTTCATTTCGTTTTATTCTATTCTATTCTATTCTATTCTATTCTATTCTATTCTATTCTATTCTATTCTATTTCATTTCATTTCATTTTATTCTGTTCTACTCTATTTTCTTTTGTCTTATTCATAATGTAAGGAGGGGGGGGGGGCTTGCAAAGTAGTTGTGATAAAGATAATATTGTTCAAATTTCCCCATTTATATTAGAAATAGGCAGTGACATCACCGGACAAAGCGCGTGCATAATGTTCTGACATTTTGGAGGTAAGGAATGTTGTATGGTTATTGACCTGTTGGGTTAGATTTTTCAAAGCATCATTTGTATACAACCGCAATCATTAGTAATCGAATTATAATGAACGATAAAACTGTACCATCTGTTTTAATTTGCCATCACACAGTGTATCAGCAGTGTTGTACTGCAGTGAAAATTGTTCTGTAGGTCCTAACTATTACCCTCACAAATGTAGCCTTCGGAAAATGACGGGGGTACAACTGACAGCCGAGTATAATACATGATCATAATATTATTCCTTTACAAATGTCCCTACAGCTTCGTATCAAAGATATTTTTCGAACTGATAAATCTAGCTTAATGTTAGGCCCACATTACCCAAAATAACAGCAAATCTAGGCACACAAGCCTCCCACCCCCACCCCTTATTACCAAATAGTCTGGTCACTCTCTAATGCTACAGGTAAAAAACCACAAAAGTATTCACTTCTGGGGGCAAGGAACAATACGTCTGTACATATAAATGTATCCCTATTCACATTAAAATTAACTTGTTACGCTAACGAGGCGATGAATAACTGATAGCTAATAAATGTATAGATATCAACGTTACACCAGCTTTTTAGAAAATAACAACTTGCACTTCCAACACGAGAGAGCACTGGGCAGTGTGGCGTTTTTGGATAGTGAGTAGGTCAACATGTATGCACCGATTATTGCACCAATGAAATATGCATATACCTATTTTACAGATGCCCGATCCAATATGGATAATGCACATACTATCTATATGAAATTTGCCACGTGTTACCCTTCACAATACGAAAGCTTCAATGAGAACTCATTGGAATATTTAAATGAACATAAATCAAAATCACTAGTTGTTTGCAATGACGCTGTGGAAATACATAAAACAGAGAGACAGTCCAATGGATTTTGTGGTAGATACGACAGTAATGTTTGAAATGATAATTGAGGTACTATGACAGATCAAAGGTGAGATCATGACAAAGGAAGTGCCATTATGCAAGATGCATTCATGTCGATACATACCTTGACGAATAGTGCGAACAAGTCTCAAATCTCTAATGACAAAGTGCACCAAATGGAGCCTATATTTTATAAAAGAGCGCAGGACTTGTAGCTGAGATTCCCGCAATCCTGAGTAGAAATGTGGAGTTATAAACACAGTTAATGAAACCCCGAGGAAATGCACTGCAATGGGAATTTTGACGTCCCCATAGGAAGAAAAAGATAGAGGACATGCCAGGTAACTACACAAGAACGGGATGCAGAAACGGGTAATATTAAAAAACAGACAAAATGCAAACTGATTCTACAGAAGCCAATCGCATAAACAGCTATAACTCTGACCAGGTCTATGAACTATGGGTTATATATTTAATTAATGAACAAGTTGTGCAAAAGAAAGTCACTACCAAACAGTAAAAGCGCAATCAAACATAATCAGTGTAATTTGCAGGCGGGTGAAAACAAAACACATGCGCGTACTGGGCCATTCCCAAAGGATTAGAGGGCAGAATCATACATTTTTATAATTTGCCATAGACATTTTAGTTTTTGCCATGTACACGAACATTAGATATTTACTAAGAAATTGAATTGACTGAGATCCTATTGATAATTCAGACTAGTTTCACTTTATTATGTCAACTTAAGACGTGATTGGCGCGGAAAGAGCTAAACAGTTTGCGTAAATTGTTGAAAAGTACGAACCGAATACACACCATGATATAGATAAGACAGGTCCACCCTTCATGCACGTGTGGTATGTCCTAAAAATCAATACTGAAGTGTAAAGTGAAGCCAGGCGCCTCTTCTGAATACTCTTCATCCAGCGTCCCTGATAATAATATGATACCATTTCATCTTTCATTCCATCGATTGTTCAGATAAGCCTTGAGTCTTTTTTTGCATGTCTTGAAATTATGAGTTTAATATTATTATATGCATTGATGAAATCTTGGGTTGCTGGCGACGCTGAAATAAAATGGACTTTTTTCAAGCCATCTTTCCCTGTACTGAAATGCTTCTTCTTTGTGAACGACAAACCTGACAGGCTTTGAAACATTAAATGGAAGCCAATCATTATTGATAGATATAGATTGGGTTTGGTCCAAAACTAGCTTGCAAACACTTAAATAATACACAAGGCGCAGCTTATACTTATCTCGTCCGTGATAATTTTGATAGGATCACTTTCCTTCCTTGAATATGAATGAAGACGATTATGCACATCAATGCGGAAAGGGAAATGAATAAGCATACCGACATTTTGAAGAGACATAGAGAGAGAGAGAGAGAGAGAGAGAGAGAGAGAGAGAGAGAGAGAGAGAGAGAGAGAGAGAGAGAGAGAGAGAGAGAGAGAGAGAGAGAGAGAGAGAGAGAGAGAGAGAGAGAGAGAGAGAGAGAGAGATTGAATTAAATCGTGAACCCTCGGGGCGGTTAAAACAATGTCTGCTGTTATCCTGTCTCATGTCGCCTCTTTTTTCATGTCAACTTTTGCAAATACATCCTTGAGATGCATAGAAAGCTCTTAATACGGCTGTAATTGCTGGACTCGGCAGTTGACCTGAGCCCATTATTTTTTTTATAAATATGTTAAAGGCAGAGCCGGACTACACTATCTGTAATGGAACCAAAATATTCATATGAAATTGAACAATTTTACTTCAAAACGTTCAATTCCATAAATGGTGTCTTGATATTTTGTACTGCTTTCAGCTCTCTTTACTTAAACATCCGAACAGCCCTAGTTTCCTAGAGAGAACCCCTCACGTGTTATGCAATCATTTTTCAGCAACTCTTCTGACCCTTCTGGCAGCACAGAAATTGTTGCTTCATTTTTAATTGAACTTTGCCAGATTAAAGATGGTCAGATGGAATCGTGTCTTAAGAAGCGCAAATGTAAAGAAATTATTTAGAACACGTATTAGCAATTTGCCCCAATTTTCTAAACCCCCACTTTTTTGTCCCAGTGACGCCTACATTGTATGCTTTTGACTAACTGATTGTGTATGTTTTCTTCCATATGTGTACTATATTTCTGGTAACACACACACACACACACATACACACACACACACATACCCACACACACACACACACACACACACACACACATATATATATATATATATATATATATATATATATATATATATATATATATATATATATATATATATATATATATATATATATATATATCATTTGATACGTTCATACATTTTTTCATTATTATGCGTATTTGCTGAATATTTAGGTTAAGCAAAAAGCCGCTACTCGGAGCGACATGCAGGTGCAGGCTTCCAAGTATGTTTTGAGTAGTTACCCGCTAAAGACCCCTTGTATCTTTTAGACTAATGCAGCCTATGTCATAATCCTACAGGAAAACGTGTGTAATGTGGACATTGATACTTCCATATATATATATATATATATATATATATATATATATATATATATATATATATATATATATATATATATATATATATATATATATATATATATATATATATATATATATATATATATATATATATATATATATATATATATATATATATATATACATAGGTTAGACAGCGACAGGTTAGTTTATGGGTTGTCCAGAATTCGGACTGCGCAACAGGTTAATGACTACAGGAAGTGGTTCTTGAGGGAAAGACACAAGCCCAATATATATATATATATATACAGTAGCGACTGAAAGTAATGTAACCTCTGCTCGCGGACAGCCCGCGAGCAATTTGCGAGCCAGGCCAGCAATTGCCACCGAGTAACCCGCGGGTTAATTATAGATTGAGTCTGTGTGTTCATGCGGGTTCGCGAGAGGGCGGGTGCGGATACGGGTGCGGGTTCGGGTGCGGGTTGCCCTCGAGCACCAATGCGTGTCCATTTGGCCCGCGAGCCCACGTACGCCAAGATGAAGTTGACAACATGTATATACCTACATGATATTATACAGTTTGTACGTACATGTACATGTACAGTTATATATTTCTCCTATTTGCGACATATAATGAGCATGATGAGGATCGAAACTCGCTTTTTCATTTCATTGAAGCCAACATTTGATTCTCTCTGAAACTCAGAAAAGTATGAGCAGCAGACATATAGCACACACACACACACACACACACACACACACACACACACACACACACACGCATTACTGTTACGTAATCCGAGTAAACAGCTCTGAATTTTCCAACTTATTACATTATTTAGTTGCTATTTAATGTGTTGGCACGTCTTATTTTATAAATGACACACAAGTATTAACACGTTATACATTTATTTTACAAGACTGTATGTACAGGAGCAGTGTTTGAC
>CAXHWN010001005.1:0-16000 GCA_964020975.1 Hermodice carunculata | reverse complement strand
GTGTCATAGGGTAACTTAGAGTGAATTTCGTGGGGTCAAATGATGGTTATATCACCATATTGCAGCAGGCTTAGTCTTGTATATCTACTTGCCGTTGTTCTCTTAAAAGTATTAATAGACAATCCTTCATTATGCTAAAATACACTGAAGTGGCACCCACACATTCTAATACACAGAGAGCCTTATCATGATGAGGTAGAAATTTTACAATCCATTTCATGGCTTAATGTAGAAAGCTTACTCCGTTCCTTTTTTCGAAAGGAGAGTGCGACATGTGGGCTGCAAGCCTTTCTGGGAGCCCACACTTCCGGGCTACACATACACATGGAGGCCACGTATCCCCGAGTCTAGCCACGATTTGAGAGGCAGTTAATTAACGCCGACTTGTGGATAAAGTGCTTCATGTTAAAGACTTACAGACCGACCAATCGATTTCTTGGCAGGTTCATTCTTTGGTTTCGTCACAAGACCAGCTGAGTGTGCCTGGCTAACTGACACTTCAACTCAGGCAGAAAATATGGCAATTCTTAAGTCGCTGCCTCAGGGTTCTTGCGCATGCGTTACAGAACTTACACTCGGTCCTCTTTCCTATTGTTGTGAAAACTCCTAGCTCCAGTCACTACCATTTTCCTCAGAGGGCACTTGAAGTCCATTTTTGCGTCAAAGTCGTTAGCCTTGTTCCCCCACAAACAATGTCGTTCTTCATAATTGACCTGTCTACGGCAGTAAAACCGCCACATGCGATCCTCGTACCGATCTGAGTGCAAACTAACGACCCTAAAAATATTTTCTCCGGCGGGACAAGTGAAGTTCAACGGTTGGTCCATTTTATTCATCCAAAACCTGGCGGCATGAATGGATGCAAAAAAGGCACAAACAAGGAGAGTCCTCAGGTACCACGTCATCGTTCAAGCGAACAGAGACTAAAACACAAATAAAAAAGAAAAAAAAAAACGAATGAGTAACATGTCAAGTTATGTCATCTTTGACTTGGTCAGCCTAGGTAAACATGTTTGAACAGAAATACAAGCTATGCATAATTTTATAAAACTGTGTATTAAATATGATTGGGCATCCAAGCACAGTTCATGCGATGGCATAACATATTATTTGAAGGTTTCTCTTTCTTTCTCTCTTGCCTGCATGGCAACGGTCTCTGTTTCTCCGAGAGAGGGAGAAAGCCAGTGAAGAGACAGGAGTGGGTTTGTTTGTTTGTTTGTTTGTTTGTTTGTTTGTTTGTTTGTTTGTTTGTTTGTTTGTTTGTTTGTTTGCTAGCAGCACATGATATTTTAAATGCTTTATAGGAAGAAAGAAAATTTGTTGATTGGCCTGTCAACCACAACTGGGTAGTAAAATTAAATCTCATGAACTATAAGGTCCAACACTATCTAATTCATGGCATGTGACAAAAATCAGTGTACGGTAGACATCATGAGATAAAATGATTTAAAACAATTGGCCTCCGTGAAAAAATAGTCCACGTTCTAATCCCACCCTGCTTTTGCCCTGCACACCTCATGCATACAGATACATGTCCTTTCTTTATATTAATCCTGCGGGGGGGTTTTTTGGCACTTTTACAGGAGTCTCTGGAAATTTGAGCCGTTGCTCTCTTTCCCTTGAAGTAGCAGGATTTCAATATTCTGTGCAAAAAAAGTCAACCGCCCATTACAATACAACGTTGGGGTGACTGTTCATTGTACAGCTTGTGTGTAGCATTTAACCAGTGTAGTGCACGTACAACTAGAAATATAACTCCGTCCAAAAAGTATACAAAATGCTGTATTGTTTTTCGAAAGTGATCAAATTTAGGTATATTACGGTACTTATCAGCGTACCTAAATATTCGATTGTAGAATTACATCCCACCGTACCTGATCATATTTGAGTAAGGATACACTCCGTTTTCGATTTGATATAGCCTTGCTATAGTGTTCAAGGTTTCTCAACATACTTTAAGAAATGAAACATTGTCAATATGAAATTGAATTGAATGCAAGAAATATAATTGTTATAGTTCTACATGTGATCGCCTTTGTTTTCTTTGCATACGTGTAAAAAATCTTCAAGTTCTATTTGTAAAAATATATAATAAATGATACATAAATGATACATTCCATTTTGACTTGCATAAATTGTTTCTACTCAATAATTATTGATTTTTCACGAGATGTAAATACTTACCCTTTGCCTCGATGCCGGACTATACTCGGATGTTCACTGTGTGAAGATTCAATACTGCGGCCATGTAGTATTTACTTGCAGGCATGCACCGTGTATGGCAGTTGTACCTTTGGGGTTGGATGATCGAGGAATTGTCCCCTGCATTCGACAAATTTGATGTTCCCAATTCCCAGTACATTAGTCGGTGGTTTATCGTCTCCTCGGGGGATACTGATTATATAAGCAGAGAGTTGTTTCTCACTTTTTATGACTGCTACATGTGTGCTCCACAAAGAACACGTTCATGACGTTTTGATTTAGTCTCTTTGTAATCATAACTCGATCTCGATTTACTCAAAGGCTTAAGTGTATACCTGTCGCTTTTTCTTTCTCATTTGCATGCTGATTGAATTAATATATTAAGTAAAGTTATTTTCGTTTGTTCCTTCCCTTCTCTCTCTCTCTCTCTCTCTCTCTCTCTAAATATATATTATATATATTACATATATACAGATATATGTATATATATAATATATATATATAATATATATATATATATATATATATATATATATATATATATATATATATATATATATATATATATATAGTGATTTAGAGTGGAATAAAGTGAAAATCTCACACAAAGAAAGTTGTATTCCACAAGGCGCTAGTCGAGTGAAACACAGCTTTCCTTGTGCGAGATACTCACTGTATTCCACCCAAAACCGTAGAATTACAATTTTGTCCCTGCATTCCACTCTATACCGTAGAATTACAATTGCGTCCCATTTTCGCCACAAAGTACATGAATAAAAATCTATTGAAATTTACACGAAGCTGTTCATTATAACGGCACTACTACAAAGCGAGTGGTGCAACACACGATTGCATTATTGAAATCATCATACGAACGACAGTGTATTCTATGACAAGAATGGGATATAGCGGGGGATACTCTTGCGCGACAGATGCGCGAACTTAACAATGAAATACACTGAGCATTTCATAGGCCACAGGCCTAAGCCCATCAAATTCCTAGAATGTAATTAAAATTATATATATATATATATATATATATATATATATATATATATATATATATATATATACGATAGTGTGTTTTTGTGTGTGTATATATGTGTGTCTGTGACACACCACGTATGTTGACAGCATCACTGCTCCTTCACAAGCTCCTACGATGCAAATATTCCCTCGCCATAAATACTTTTAAAGCAGTCATTTCGTTCCAAGATTGTTGCCAATCAAATGAAGTCACATGCAGATGATTGGTTATATTTATCAAGATGATGATGATGATTGACAACGACTATGAACTCGTTTTAACCATTAACGAATCATATAAGATTGTGTCAACAGGTTCCCTTGTCATGCGCTGGCCGCCTTTAATGAACAAGTGAACTCTATGTATAAATGCCCGTACTTTTTCAGATTTTTGCTGCAGACATTTTACAGAGAGCGTTGTTTCGACCTCAAACGTATTGACCTGACATTAGCTTTGACATGATTTTTCGTGGAATTTGATAGGATGACAGCATTTTGTGTTGAACTCTAGGGCTGTGTAGTTATAGAATTTTTCCCTAAATATATGTGAACTTTCTTTTTTGCAACAAACAGTTGAAGTATATAATCTGGCAGTGTGAAATGTGATTGTCCGAAACATTTTGCTACCGTTGTCAATGATATGATGAACATACATGTGTCTGGTGAAAGCTCTGTCTGTGGTAACTTTTTATGCACTGGACCTTGACCTCGCAGTTTCCGAGGGAAACCACGGCAAAAGTTGCAGCTATCATTCGATTCGATAGCGATGGAACTTTCCCAACTTTCATTAATTTAGCATGGCATAGACAGGGAATGTTGTCCCTGGCCGCATGGTGTCTCTACCAGTGCCTCCTTCCTGTCTGGGAGCAGATATGGGCAAACTCGTCAATATTGGCATCCGCGTAATGGGTTATAGTCACAGTTCCGAACCAAACCTTCGTAAAATAATAACCAAACAAGATTTCTGGTTCAAGGGTTAAATATTGATGTGACCCCTTCCCAAACTCACAGATAATCAGGCCTATTTATTCCCTTTATATGACAAGAAATGGATAAGAGTTTCTCTGCTCCCTAATTTTTAACAGCCTGTCACCTGAGGTTCTGTATTCATTGCGTGACTGAAAGTTCTCACACACCCGTGTGAATACTTTACATGCAAATATAAAGTGGTTACAGTCAACATTTATGACGAGTTCGTCTGCTTGAACATCAATATTACATGTAGATTACTCTGGTATGCGAGTAAATACTGCTGAGTTGTTTGCCTAATAATAATAGTTTATTGAACTTCTGCGAACGGTTAAAGTTAAATACAGATCAATGGAACATTGAAATAATGTCACGAATCATAATAACTCAATGTGTGCATATACTCATGGTAATAAAATAGAATAAGTACACATAGACTAACATAAGCATAATTATAAATAATACCAATTTAAGATACTTAAAAATAAAATATGGTCGCCTTCAGCTCCCTAGGAGGAGATGCAGACAAGGCCCGGCTCCGCCCCGCCACCCGAGTCACGCGCCGGCATCATGTCAGCCCATGACCCGCTGAGCAGCCGCCCGGCCACACGCCCCGCACATTACACCTGAGATAGGCCTACATGTAATACTTGACGAGACCGCCGACCAGAGCCTAGCAACCCATAGAGCCTTGGTCCACAGTCCCGCCATGAAAGTGTATCATAATAATAATAATAATAATAATATTAATAATAATAATAATAATAATAATAATAATAATAATAATAATAATATATTTAAACCCCGAACTCGAGGAAGAGTATAAAATACATCGAAGTAAAAAAGAAAGAGTACAGTATAATAATACAACCCAAGCGTCCACAAATGCAAATGATATGCTAATCAAACATAAATCTCACCTAAAACGTATCATAACAAAAGTTCAAACTAAAATGCTAGGGCACCAGCTGAAATCAGAAAATTAAAAGTTTTTGTCAGGAGTGCAACCATTTTGTATTCATGCAAGTCACGAGACCTATGGTCAGGAGAGTGGATTAAAAATCTGAGGGTGTCCACAATGCCGCGCCCCCCCCCCCCACTTATATACCTATACCGCGCATTCATATCAGATGCAGAGTTGTTCTTGCCCTTGTGGCTCAACAAGGAAGCACATACATGTGCGGGCAGATCCCTGTGTCCAAAAAATACGATGTCTTGCTCTAACAAAGATATGACGACTTGGAAATATTTTCTTCTTTCAGAAAGGTAATAGCCATATTCTTTCAATACCCGCTGAGCTTGAAATCATCATCATCATCATCATCATCATCATCATCATCATCATCATCATCATCATCATCATCATTACTATATTAAACTATTCTGTATTTTCAGAAATGTCCCACTGCTGACGTAGCCGTCACTACGCCCGCATCGTGGCAGATGCTTATCACAGTTGCCTAGCGACAGGACGAGCAATTTAGGTGGGAAATCCATACATTGTATTGTATTGTATTGTATTGTATTGTATTGTATTGTATTGTATTGTATTGTATTGTAAACATATTTATTTCTCAAACTGGATTGCCCAGTAGCAACGAGGTGGCTAATCGAGGGGGTCTCCAGACATACAGACATACAAAGGCTCTGTACAAAACGCACAGGACGATACACATAGTTTGTTTGCAAGCTGAATTCACTAAGCAGGTACCAATAGTTTAGAAAATAAGGTAATAAGAACTATTTAACAAATCGTCTGCTCTGAGTAATGTACAATTGGACTGCAGCAAAAATAACGGTATTTAGATCGTCTGAAAGATCCACACTGCCGTATAACATAATTTCAATTAGTCTATTACCATTTAGGTTAAGTAATAAGTTTGGATGAGCGCCAGGTGCCAGTACGTTTGTAACAGACCTCAGCAGTTGTAGCCTGGGCAGAGTATGAAAAGGGCAGAACAATAGAAAGTGACTTCTATCCTCTTTTAAAAAATTGCAAGAGCAGGCTGCGGTGGGTACGATATTCATGTCAAACAAGTGAGAATTTAGTTGAGAACGCCCAAGACGAAGTTGCGTTTGGATAATATTAGCGTAGCCATCTCCAAACATGAAATATTTAGGTATCTCGTGTCAGAAATACATATGTTTACTCAATTTGGCTTTGAAAACTGCAAGAGAGGGGGACAATTTGACCTCGACCGGCAAGTCATTCCACAGGCTAATAGAAGAGGGCAAAAACGAATTAGAGTAACGGCTGGTCCTACACTTAATTAATCTAAGCTGATGAGAATTCCGAAGCAGACGGTTAGCTTTGGTTAGGACGTAGTCTGGAATTAAGTTAGAAAGCTAGGTCGGGGTAAGTTTATTCAGTATCTTATAGAAAAGAGTTAGTTTGCTAAATTTCCTGCGAGTGTGTAGCGGGTCCCAACCCATTTCAGCAAGTAGCCTATCGTTTGAGGTGAATTTCATTGCACCAGTACAAATTTTGGCTGCCTCATATTGTAAGCCTTCCAGAAGATCGGAGAGGTCTTGGCTGCAATTGTCAAAGAGAACAGACCCATATTCCAAAATTGGGCGGACCATGGATAGGTATAACTTTTCAAGGGTTTTTCTAGATAGTTTAAATTTAAGTCTTTTTAAGAGGGACAGACGTTTACTCGCTTTCGTGACTACGCTAATTATGTGGGGGTGCCTCTTTAGGTCATGGGAAAGAGTAATGCCTAAGTGGGTGTGGCTTGTGCCTTCGGAAATTGCTGAGTCACCAAGGTAGAGAGTAGGATGGTTTTCTTTATCTCTTTTGCAAGAGAACAAAACCGACAGAGATTTGGTAGCGCTGAAAGTCATGCCCCACAACCGACCCCAAGTGGCTAAATGCCTGAGATCGGTGTTTATACGATTTGCAGATGCTTCACGATCGTAGATTATTTCTAAGATACTGGTGTCATCAGCAAAGAGCCTGATATCGCAGGAAATATTGTCAACAACAATGTCGTTTATATAGATTAAAAATTTGACACGGGGATTAGTGATTTTCATAACATGGTCCTTACCAGCACTAAAATCCAAATGCCCAGGCCTCTCAAAGCGGATATAAAATACCGCAGCTGCAAGTCTTTTGCCAGGGGAAATTTATAGTTGATTTGGACAAAGCCCCGTTCCACGTTGCCGGCATCTTTGACGATGTTGACGATGCGGTTTGGTTCCATGACACCTTACTTAAAGAGGTAATTAACCGGCACGTGCCACAGAAACGTAAGCGTGCCAGACCCAATCAAGCTCCTTTCATAAATGGCGAGCTACGAAGGGCTATTAACCTGAAACGAACCCTACGTAAGCGCAGGAAAAAGTATAAAGGTCAATGGGAAGCCAATGGAGTCCAGAGAAACAAAGTAACTTCTCTGCGTAAAATTTCTATCAAACGATACTTTAATGACCGATGTGGTCCGACATGCAATCAACATTCTTTTTGGAAAACAATTCGACCTTTTCTAACCGATAAGTCTAAAGGAAATTGTAATGGTACAATCATACTTATGGAAAAAGATAACCTATATCATGATCCGGCTGATGTATGTGAAATTTTTAATGGCTTCTTTGTTTCTGCTGGAGAACAAAGTCAAGCCAATAATAATACTTCTACAATACAGAATCCTAATCCTGAAACGCATGCTAGCGTAAAAGCCATTGCTGATAAGATGAAAGACAGAAACATTTCGAAATTTGACTTTCATCCAGTAACTGCGACACAAGTTTTGAAATGTATCAAGAAACTAGATGATAAGAAGGCCACAGGGCCTGATGAAATTCCACCAAAGCTACTTAAGGCCGGCGCAGAGGTCCTATGTCCCTCCCTGGCCAAAATCATTAACATGTCAATAGAATCCGGGATATTCCCTGCAGATATGAAAAAGGCTGACGTTCTTCCCATTTACAAAAAATCAGATTCTTTAAATAAGGGTAACTATCGCCCAGTAAGTATCTTATCTTGTATATCCAAAGTATTTGAAGGTCTGATGAATGATCAAATAACAGAATTCTTTAATGACTTCATCTCCCTACCCTCTATCTGTGACGTCTTGTGTCGTTCCACTTATGCTCGTGTGGCGCCGCCACTCTACCTGTCCTCGTCTTGTGGCGTTTTTTTCTTATGGTGAATTGTCTCTGAACCTGTGACACGTAACACCTCTTCTTTAATCTTTTTCATGTGCAAGAGGCATTTATATAGGGCTTTGCCCTGTTTCCCAATTGTATTCTTACAGAAATAAAAAATATGTTTAAACCAATTCTTTAATGAAATACTCCATTACTTATTATGCGCATTTCACAAAAACTACAGCTGCCAAAGCTTACTTATGAAAATTATGGAAGATTGGAAAGCTGCACTAGACAACCATGAAACTGTAGGAGTGATACTAATGGATTTGTCTAAAGCGTTTGACTGCTTACCACATGATTTATTAATATACAAGCTTAAAACTTATGGTTTATCAGAAAATGCATGCGGTTTAATTGGCAATTACTTAACAGATAGGAAGTAAAGGGTCAAATATGGAGGAACGAATAGTAAATGGGCCAATATTCTAAAAGAGTGCCGCAAGGTAGTATCCTTGGCCCCATTCTCTTCAACATCTTTATGAACGATTTCTTTTATCTCATGGAAGACTACTGTAAACTTTACAATTACGCTGACGACAATACATTATCTTATCACGGTCAAAATTTACAAAATGTTAAACTCTCTCTGGAAGCTGCAGCAAATATAGGTACTAAATGGTTTGAAGACAATGACATGAAAGCAAATCCCAATAAATTCCAAGCCATGATCCTATTCCCTTTTAACTGCTCTCAAATCGCAGACGACTTTTGTTTTGAAATTGATGGTGTAACTATTAAGCCAGAGAAATGTGTCAAATTACTGGGTGTCTACATAGACGACAAACTTAAATTTCATGATCATGTATCTCACATCTGCAAGCAGGCTGCCAAACAAATAAGTGTCTTAAGGAGGTTCTCAAATATCCTAAATGAAAAGGAGAAACTTCACATTTTCAATGTGTTTATTCTATCTAACTTTAACTATTGCCCACTAGTATGGCATTTCTGTGGCCCTGCTGATACAAGCAAAATGGAAAAAAATCAAGAAAGAGCTCTCCGATTTGTATTTCATGATTCCCTATCTTCTTACACAAACTTATTGCAACGAGCAAAGAAACCTTCATTACTCTTAAGTAGACTCAGAAAAATCTCAATAGAAGTACACAAAATACTAGCGCAAAATAGTCCGTCATTTTTGCATAATCCATATGTAAGTAAGGATACTAAGTATAATATAAGGATAATGAAAAAGTGAAGCAGCCTACTTACAACACTATAACGTTTGGCAAAAATTCTCTGAGATACCAAGGGGCCAAGCTGTGGAACCACCTACCACCCCACCTAAAGGAGGCCACACATTTGGCTCAATTTAAATCTTTAAGTCAAGCATGGCTTGGCCCTTCATGCTCCTTCTCTATATGTGTCCTGTGCCGAACCAGACATTAGGCTAATTTTAATTAGTTTAATGTCTGGCAGGTTACGTTACCTTTATTTATATATTTACATTGTTCTATTGCTATTGTTTTATTCATTGCGAGTTCATTGTATTTTATCATTTATCATCATCTCTCTCTCTCTCTCTCTCTCTCTCTCTTTTATGATCATCGTCGAAAAATAGTGCTTCGGCGCTAATGTTTTATCGTTTGTACACTCGACATGAAATAAAGATTATTATACGCACGTGTCGTAATGCGCAATAATTAATGAATGTGTCAAACAAGTTATGTATTATCTTTATTTTAAAAAATGCTGAGGAAAGCGTAAAATACGTCGATATATACTATACATAATACAACACAACAGCAATGTACACACAGGAAAACACGTGTATCCAAGCTAAAAAGTGCGGAGTAGCAATGGCAGCAATGCCGTATATCTAACCAGGGCTGTCCAACTGGAGCATTGTAGCAAAATTTTGCTCCGTAGTTCTTGAAAAATGCTACATAACTTATTCAAAATAAGTGTTCCTTATGTTAAAAGGTTGAGAAAATGCCACATAAAATTGGAGTTTTGATAGAGATTTACAGATGGACAGCACTGCTAACTGTTACGGTCATTAAAGTTATTATTCTTTACTGAATACTAAAGCCAGTCGACAATGCCATAAAGTTCACCCGGTAGAGTAGGAACCCACGTACCATCATGCATAATGAGAGACCACGGTGAGTGACCTGATGCGTAAGTCCTGCCTACTACAATGATCTTTTTAAGGGGGAAGGGGTTTTCCGTTTCAGCGTACTGAGCATTGTTATTTGCCGTACTTACGTACTGGAGGCCTTTTTAATTTCCGTACTTCGGACCAACCATTATTTGTACATTTTCTTATTTTCTGTACATTGTACTGCGGCAACATCATTACTTGTACGAGCGTACGAGAGGTCCCCCTTACCGCCCCCCCCCCCCCATTAACTGATCCATGTATAATAAACTTGGTCAAGAAATGGTCCTTTAGCACAGGTGGTCCCTTAGCAGAGGTGGGCTTATAGGCAGGTTCTACTGCATACAATCCATACCGCAAGTAAGACATCGCAGACCCTTTGTCTTCCAGAGATGAATTTTAGCACTCGTGTCGGGTGCACGGTAGGTAAACCCAGAGCTATGCAGACCATACATGGGGGATCTAGCCGCAATAATAACGTTAGAAACATGATGTTAAAAGTTGTTGTCCTGAGAAAAAAGTCACGCCGGGAGTACTAGTCTATCCTCCTGTCAATAGGTCTACCATCCATGTTCCAAACAAGATTATCAAACACGGATCAACATGTGGACATGCATTTCGTTTTCGATGTTCCAAATAAAAATCACAATTTTTAGCACAGCTGTCACACATAACAATCAGAGACTGCAACCTAGTTACACTTGAGGAAAAAACGTTCACATCATCCATATAAACACATGTGTTATACTTACATGTATCTCCAATCATAACACCGCGTTTGGAAGATTTAAGCTGTAACAACAGACTATTAATAAAAATGTTGAATATATATTTATTATATGTTGTTGTTATTATTATTTACCAGTCGCGCTGGTTCAACGCAGCTCAACTATTGGCTATAGCTAGCTAATCTCTGTCAGACAGACGGCAAAGAATTTAATCATGGATCCCCGTCACAACGGAAAGCAGAATTTTTTTTAAAAAGCAAAACCAAAAAGCTTGTGGGACACCGACGATCGATTTAATGAGCCCGGATTAACCCTTTTTCTGTTTACATTATTCCAAAAACACGAAGAGGTGATTTTTGTCCTAATTTGACGTTATTTCATTCTTTTAATCGAAAATATTTTGCATGAAAAATTAGAGACGATACTTGTCAGCAGAGTGTGCCCTGGTAAGCTGCTTGCCTTGCGATGCGTGGTCTTCATCCCAATCTTTGCTACTGAAAATTGACTTAATATCGCTGTACTCTCGTTTTCCTTTATTTCGCTGATGGCGCAAAACTGTGAAAATAGACAGACACTTTTATTTTTAATGTATATATATATACATATATATGACATCGACGTTGTCAACTCAAATATCAGGTTATTCGCTGATGAAACAACTTTGTATATGGATGTAGTAAACCCTGTAACTGCCACTGATCACTTGAATACTGACATGATGTCAATGAACGAACGGTCCTATAGGTGGTTGGTCACATTCAATCCCACTAAAACGGAATCTATGATTATATCTAGGAAGCGTAATAGTATTCACCCCTCCCCCCCCCCCCACACACACGCACTTTATTTTGAAAATGTGCAATTAGTGAATGAAAATTATCATAAACACCTTGGAATCTATATTCAAAAACGACCTTTTTTGGAATATGCATATTCAAAATTTAATTGAAAAAGGTACAAAGATGGTTAATATTCACAAAGGTTTACCATATTTACTTTAGCGAACATCTGTAGAAATAATTTATTTTTCTTACAGAAGACCGTTGTTTGAGTGTGGCAGTGTCATGTGGGATGGAAGTTCAGAGACCAACGAGCAAGCATCAGAGATGGTTCAGTTGGAGACAGCCCGGGTAGTTACTGGGGCATTGAAGAGTACACCTATTGGGAAATTATATGAAGAGACTGGATGGGAAACACTTGTAAAAAGGGCGTGAATACCAACATTTGGTATTAATGTATAAGATATTTAATAGATTAACGCCAGACTATTTGTACAATGTATTACCTACAGTCGAAGAACAAACGGCGTATAGCATACCATACGAACACGTGATCGATTTAATATTCTCGCCATCCCAAGTAGAACCATATCCTTTTCTCGATTCTTTTTCCCATCCACAATAAATCTTCGGAACGCATTACCAGCGCGGATACGGAATTCTGAACATGTGTCTGACTTTGGGAACATTTTGAAAAAAAAAAAGGTGTAGGTTTGAGTTTTAAGAAAAAGTCTTTTTGTAATTTTGGTGATGGCTATATTAGTAGAATTCCTGCACAGATGCCAATGGGCTGCACCTCACTGAGCCTTTATTTATTCAAAATGAAAGTGGTACATTCTCTTATTTGTGCTTGTGTGTGAGGTAATGAAGACATTCTACATTTTTTCTTCCATTGTCCTAATTATATGTTGGAACGAGAGGAATTACACTGTAATATTTTGAAATATGCTCCATTTACATTGGCCACCATTCTCTATGGATCTAACGCAGGTTCCAACTTGAACATAGTTAAACTAGTTCATAGATATATTCGAGACACGAGCTGAGTAACTTAGGAACCTCCTTGTGCTTCTGACTTATATAAGCCCACTATCTGTGACGTTGGTGCATTGTAAATCTTTACATGTTAATGAAATTATTATTATTATTATTATTATTATTATTATTATTATTATTATTATTATTATTATTATTATTATTATTATTATTATTATTATTATTATTATTATTGTTATATTTTTTCTCAAGCTAGATTCATATAGGACCTGGCCCTGTTTCTCAATTGACTAATGAAATATGTTTTAAGTCAAAATCAAACACAGTGAAATAGTATTTTAACATTGTTTGAATAGAAATTACGTCCCAAACAGGGAAATTAAAACTACAGTGAAATGTCAAAAATACAAAAACTGTGAAAATTTACACACGCGAAAATAAAGCAATTTACGGTAACTTTAATTTCAATTCTACTCTGACCAGGGAAGTTTTAGTCACATTAACTCAGCAGCAGTCATCTGTGACGTAACTCCAATCATTGTTAAATTAACAGTTATATAATAACTGTTACGTTACGCAATATTACGCACAAATTGTTGTAGAGCTATACATGTGTACTTGCCAGCCTGTTGTGAAGCTATGCGATTTTGGAACAACTTAAAAAGTACCTGGTCAATCATATATATATATATATATATATATGTGTGTGTGTGTGTGTGTGTGTGTATGTATGTATGTATATTGAAAACAATAACTGGATCGCCAGTAAGTACAATAGAACACTAACAAAATGGCTTTCATGACATGTACAGACATACACGTATGTATAAAACACACGGGCCAATACCATAATACAGTACGTTAAAATGCCAGCGTTCACCGTACTTTGATGTTAAAGCGGTAAGCACCAAGTACAAAGCTATACCTACGAGATACGATATGAATGACAAGACATTCTCCGACAAAAAAACAACAGTCTCGACAAAAAATGATACTGCCTCTCGCCCATGACTGACTTGTAACATGTTATGAATGAAGTGTCTAAATACAGTTGCAACAGTTTTAACAGCACCAAATACTACAGGTGTGTCGAAATCATATGACAATTCTTCGTTAACATATGTGAGAATTTCAGTCTATCTATCACTCACTTCACTTACCACAAATTGTCACCTTTGTTGTGACGCCTGTTGATCTCCGACATAATGCTGAAGATTTTACTGTCCTTCCTCTTTGATAAATAACATGTACTTCAAGAATCTGGTAGGTGTGGGAAATTTTCCTTGTCATACAGTTTCCATGACAGATCAGCCATGTTGTGCCTAAATGCTATGGTTGTGTGTGATTTCTGTTAATTCGTACCCAATCCTTCCGTCCCAAGTTTTGACTGAGTCAACAACATTCCTCGGTGCGCATTACGTCCAGATGGCCCGTAGAAAGCTGTTCACCTGGACCACTCTAATGTTCTCTGCAACAGTCGCCGTGATGTTACTTGAACGATCGGTCGGTTTACAAGGTGTGTGGATCTGCTGTGGCCATGTCCTCTCTGAGAACATCTACTTTTGTCGAAATCGGCAGCAATAGAGTTAAATTGCATGTTGAAAATGATGGTATATTGAAATATGCTCCAAACTTTATTGATATAAAATATTATAAACCTTATGCCAAAAACATTTTAGGTGATCAAGGATTGATAATTTTGTGTCATAATCGTGGCAATTATGACGGAAATTGAGAACAAAAAATTATGACATACAACTTCTAAAATGTTATATATATATATATATATATATATATATATATATATATATGTTGAAACTTGTCTTGAAGGACCACCTCTAGGGATGACCAAATTGTAGTATCTAAAGACCGGTGGTCTCTCATAGGATGTACAAATACGAAAAGTACTAAGCAAAGTAAGTTGAAAAGTGGTGTTCCAAGGCAGGTGGTCTCTCATTACACTGGTTTCTCAAAACAGGGATCACTGTATATGTGTATATATATATATATATATATATATATATATATATATATATATATATATATATATATATTATACACATATATAGATGTACATACATATAATATATATAGAGAGAGACAGACAGACAGACAGACAGACAGACAGAGAGTGTGTGTTTTGGACATTCACGTTTCATGCTTGCCGTTATACAACGTCAAATCTTGGGTCAAACAATAGATTCAATTGTTCTTGTACCTCGCCTAGAAGTTTTAACGACCCATGACCCAGGGGCAATGACATACGACAATGACAGGAAAAAAACTATTGTCTAAGCTGCCCCTATATACACAAACGTGTCAAATTTTGCTCTGTTAATTACTCAAAGCAATTCTGTGTGCTCCTAAACAATCCGTTTAGTGGTCGTTCCAAGTGGAAGCAACCGAACAAGAAGGGGTAAGTGAGACATGTAAAGCGAACTAACATGACATTCAAGTTTTGTTTTCGTTCAAATGGAATACTGGTGCTAGGCCATAAATTTAAGTGAATGCATTTGTTTGGCCATTTAATTTAGTGCATGAGGTTTTAAATGAATTCAAAATTTTCGCATCGACTGTAATAAATAAACGACACACAGCGAAAAATGTTCAGGTTACAAGGTTGCAGTTTGACAACCTGTTTGCCCTTACAAGTTATAACTAAAATGCTCATCTTTATAATTATTAAGGATAAAGTACACCTATGCCTGAATAATTATCAATTTAAAAGGCTATTTTTTTTCACCGTCATATACTTTTCCGGAGGGACGTGTACAAGAAATTAAATTGAGCATAACTTTTTCGATATGTGTAAGATAAAACTATGCTTCAAACCGTTTTTAGCTTATACTCATATTGATGTCATGTTATTCTCAGAAAGCATGATTGCTGCCATTTGAGATCGAATTCCAATCGATGTACATTGAAATTCTTGATACTTTTCAGATCCATCCGCGCAGATATGTTTCTCCTTACTTTACTGGCATGGGCAACAATTCTCTACCCGGCTTTTGCCGATTGGGTTAACTTTTACAACGAGGACTTTAGTG
>CAXHWN010001004.1:0-14850 GCA_964020975.1 Hermodice carunculata | reverse complement strand
CCAAAGTTGAAAATATTAGATGCTACAACTTTTGCCCTTTGGTACTTCACATTCCATCAATTAAGCTTATGGTTGGGTGAGAATTTCAAAGTCCAAATGACCTTGATCTTTGTCCTTTAGAGGTCACATGTAAATGACAAAAACGTACAGCGTAATAATTACCTACAATTTTGAGTCCAACATGGTTAGAATTGGATGGAAAGTGGCCGAGTTATGGCTGGATGAAACTTTCAAAGGTCCAAGTGACCTTGGCCTTTGACCTTCTGAGGTCACATGTAAGTTTCAAAATGTGAAGTGTTACAATAGCTACAATGTGAGCCCAACATGATCCAAATTGGATAAAAATTGACCAAGTTATGGCTAGAAGAAATCCACCATGGAAAGTGGGCCTTTGACCTTGAGATGACCTCTACCTGAAGTGAACCTTGACCTTAAAAATGACATTTTGACCTAAAATTGACCTTTGACTTTGACCTTTCAGGTGACCTTTGCCTTGCAATGATCAAACTGCTATACACTCGGAACCACATCTACTATAGTATACAAGATATTGAAGATTTTAAAACTTTAATTAGCCCTCATTTGAGTAATTTTGAAAAACATGATCTCTCAATATAAAAAGGCAAGACTTCATCTATAGAAGTATAATTATGCCAAGTTAGGAGTTTCTATGTATAATACTTTTCAAATGTCATGTTGGACAAATTTGCCTGTAAAGAAAGAAAGACAGAACTAGAAAAGATGATTTGCTGCATAGCAAATCAGTGTGTGTGTCTTCAAAGCATATTGGTGTGGCAATGTACAACTATTCCATAACACAGGAGTACAAGTTGGAATGGCATTTCTATCTACTATAGCTTTGAAGTTATTCAAGATTTAAAATTTCTAATGGTGCTATTTAGCATAATTTAAATTGCTACAACTTTTAGTTTTAATTCATTAGCTGCGCAATGGTCAACAACCCCCTAGTAGAAGTTGGTCACATGTAGATTGCGCAGTGTTAAAATGCCCAAAATTTAAACCCAACATGAACCAAATCGGATGGAAATTGACCAAGTTATGGCAAGATTAAACTTTCAAAGGGCCAAATGACCTTGACCTTTGCCCTTTCGAGGTTACATGTTCTTATAAAAATGTGCAGTGTTGCGATACCTACAATTTGAGTCCAACTTGATTAGAATTGGATGGAAATTGGCCAAGTAATGACTGGATAAAACTTTCAAACATCCGAATGACCTTGACCTTTGACCTCGAGAGGTCACATGTAAAATTCAAAATGTGTAGTGTTACCATAGCTACCATTTGAGCCCAACATGATCAAAATTGGATAAAAATTGACCAAGTTATGGCTAGAAGAAAGTTACCATGGAAAGTGGCCTTTGACCTTGAGATGACCTCTACCTGAAGTGAACCTTGACATCAAAAATGACATTTTGGGTTAAAATTGACCTTTGACCTTGACATGACCTTGACATTTGAGATGACCTTTACCTTGCTATGATCGAACTCCTAAACACTCGGAACCCCATCTACTATAGTATATAAGATATTGAAGATTTAAAACTTTAATTAGCCCTCATTTGCATAATTTTGAAAAGCATGACCTCTCATTATAAAAAGGCCAGACTTTATCAAAAGAAGTATAATTGTGCCAAATTCGGAGTTTCTACATATAATACTTTTCAAATGAAATGTCAGACAAATTTGCCTGTACAGAAAGAAAGAAAGAAAAAAAGAATTCAAACAAAAACACAAAAGTGTGCGTTGACACACACACTTTAACTAGAAAAGATTTGCTTCACAGCAAATCTGCCTGGGTGCCTTCAAAATTAGAACAGTTTGAAATGCTACACTTTGCCAATGTTCAACATAATCTAAGTAAAATACAACAACTTTGGCTTTTGGTTCATTGGATGTGGCCATGTCACCAACTTATAAAATGAAGTTTAAATGAAACTACTATCTATAATAGTTTTGAAGCTTTTTAACATTTAAATTTTGTGTATTTGCATAAATTGAAAGCCTGCAACTTTGGTTTATGGTTCATTGGATGGGGTTCGCCACAAACCCATAGATTGGAGTAGGAATAGCACCTCTATCTATAATAGTTTTGAAGCTATTCAAGATTTACATTTTGCATGTTCACCTAATTTGCATAAACTAAAATCCTACAACTTTGGTTCATTGGATGCGGCTTTGCCACAAACCTATAAATAGAAGTTGAGATGGTATGTGTATGTATAATAGTTTTGGGGATATTCAACTTTGAAATTTTTCAAAGCCCCTTATTTACATAATTTGAAATTCTACAACTTCCTGTCCATCATATGGGCAGGTGTCACAAATCTATGTATGCACATTGAAATATTGAGATATGGAGCTTTTAAAATTTTAATTGCCCCTAATTTGCATACTTTTAAACATCATGACTATTCCAAATGAGATGCACAATTTCACTGGATAGGTCAGTCACCAAGTTTGGTGGTTTTCTAAAAAATAGTGCTTGAGAAAATCTCTGGACCAACTTGGTCATGAAGTAGAAAGAAAAAGAAAGAAAGACAGACAGACAGAAAGAAAGAAAGTGTTTACATATACATTTAAACCTCTCTACAGTGGGCACCCTTGGAACCAGAGAAAAGTGCCCAGTCCTGAGAGGGTCAGCCCATCTAGGCAATATGGAGGAGTACGTGTTCATGTACATGTACGTTATTCATACATGCACATATACATGTACAGTATATACATATTATAATTCAAGGGGAGGTGTATCTTTATTACTTAAACAAATTTTAACAGAAGCTGTCAAGAAACTACATGTACCTGTATGAACCTGTGGACTGAAACCAGCACTATATAGTCTCAGTATTGGCTATGAAGAGCAGGCTGGGTCTGGCCAAGGAGTCGATTTTTAACAGGGGTACACTCAGGCTTGTTCTGCCTAGAAGTCCAGAGGCTGGCTGTTTCCCTTGGGACTGATAAGCTCAGTAGACTGACATCATCTCAGGCAAAACAGACCAGCTAGAATACCAGTGTCAGTCTTGGTGCACAGAGAGCTCTGTTGAGCACTAGTGGGAACTATAGCCTGCATGGTACATATGGCAGCATGGAGAAGATCTGTTCTTGCATGAACAGGAAGATATTCTCTGTATTTTATTGAGAGCCTCATTACACAGTTGTTGAAAGCCCCCCCCCCCCCCCCCCCCCATTTGCTACAAGACCCAAAACTTGCACACAGTACATGTTTAAATTATGCCAATATCCAGTAAACAATAATGTCAATCTTGCTACCAAACATTTCAAGTCACTAATACGACCAATAGCTTCTTATGGTAGTGAGGTCTGGAGTGTATTCACATAAAAAAAAATTAAACAGTGACGACCTACTACAACTTTGTGACAAACCTCCTCCGAGATCTTGCATGTTAGTTTTTGCAAGTATCTTCCTGTTGTACACAGGAAAGTCTCCAATGCGGCAGTCAGGGGTGAACTAGGGAGTTTCCCAGTATTAATTAAGTCTTTTTGTAAAGCTATTAAATATTAGTTGCATATTCAGAACTCTCTGGTGTAAAAAGCACTGCTTGAGAATTATGAACTACTAATCAATGATAATAATAGTTAGGTTAAACATGTTAAAGAAATACTTGATTGTGTAGGCATGCAAGAAACATGGTTTAATCTCGGAGGGAACAATCCCCAGCATACTCTTAAAATACTGCGAGAAAATCTGCAGACTATGTATAAGCAACAGTGGTCAAATCTAATAAATGATCTGCACTACAACTGTGACAAATTGCGAACTTATTGCAAAATTAAATCTGGTCTTAAAATTGAATATTACCTGCATCAGAATCTGTCAATAAAACAAAGAAAAAACTTCACACACTTTGGCCATTGAAACTGGGAGGTATACTCCTCCTTCCACACCTTTAGACCAAGGTTTTTGTAAATTGTGTGACTCAAACAAAATTGAAGACGTTTTGTGACTCAAACAAAATTGAAGATGAATTCCATTTTGTTCTACACTGTAGTTTCTCACAGAATGAAAGACACAAGTTCCATAAGGATTTGGCAAATATACATGATCTGCAGTCTTGTTTCGATTCACAGATGGGATAAGGATAGCAAGTTTAAATTTATCAGGAGTGCGAAAGATGGGAATGACATAGTTTGAGCATCAGTCATTAAATATATCAATTCAATTTTTGAGAAAAGGCAACAAACTGGGTTTTTAGTAATTATACTGGGCTGCACCTGTCAAACAGTCAAAATGTGAAGCTTCCCTTTTGAATTCATGTACAGTAAAACCTGTCCTTGTGGACACCTGTCTACTGTGGACACCTGCTTAATGCGGACAGTTTTGGCCAGAACCGAATATTTTTAAGTCATTTTCATATTGGTGATACCTGTCTACAGTGGACACCTGTCTATTGTGTATTGCGGACACTTTTTGGGGTGCCAAATGCAAAAACAACCTGTCTATTGCGGACACAATATATCAATGCATTTTTTGCAACTTGTTGTGTTCCAAGCTGTAATGCCTGAACAATACCGTACATGTTAAGCTGGAATCAAAGACTAATTAATCCATTGTTCAGTGGCCTGTAACACATTATAAGCTCACTCAGACAAGCAATTAGGCTGCAATGCCTCAACGAACATGCCAGGTGTCTCTGAGCACTGGTGCTCCTGTTGACTGCAGTTGCTCACACTTTCTCTGTCTATCAACAATTAAGCTCCATAGATCAATCATTAAGCCTAAAACAAAGGACCCACTGAGACTCATGTGAAGTTATTCACAATTTGTAACAATGGCACATGCAGCTATACTGTACTCAAAGGATAGCATATTCCTGTGGTATGTTTGTTGTTTGTTTCTTTTCTGTTAGTAAAAGAAAATACGCAAACTTTCTTTAAGCTGGTAAGCCCATACATACACAATTTTCCCTTAAAAGATAAAAACTGTAAAATCCCAAGTTAAGATGAGTTTGAGTACAAGTACTGGTTAAATATATTTCAGCCATTCATACTGGTAAAAAATTGGTGTTGTTGCAATGAAATAAAGTTATCTAACTTTGAATTTTCTATTTTTTTCATTGTAATGATTGAATTGAATAAGATGGGTCCACATGTGCATACTTTATGACAGTCTGTACAAGTTTATCTTCTTTGTTACAAATGTACACTGAGATCACAAAAGTTCAGCCCCTGCCTATTGTGGACACCTGTCTATTGCGGACACTTTTGCCAGAACCACAGGTGTCCGCAATAGACAGGTTTTACTGTATATGTTTTTGTGTATATGTTATGTTTAGAGTTTGGACTATACATTTGTATTAGGTTGTGTCAATTAAAAGTTTGTTCCATACACCTGCTGGCATACATGGATAGAAGGCTGTCTATGAGACAGGTTCAAGCTAATTAATTATGGATGCAAAATGATTGCCCAGCACCATGGAGGTCAAGCACAGGTCAACAAGCAGTTAAAGGCCTGCACGTGGATTGTGGAGAAATTCGGTGGAATTTAGCATACATTAAAATTCCCAAACTTTTGTTTGCATGCTACTGGATTTGCCAGTTGTCTCAAACCAGTATGTGTCAGTTAGAACTTTGTGTGTATCTGTAATATTTTTAAAGATACAGAGCTTTTAAAATTTTAATTGCCCCTCATTTGCACAATTTTAATCATCATGACTATTCCACACCAAATAGCAAAATTTCATTGGTAGGTCAGTCACCATGGCAAGTTATATAATGAATATTGCAATTTTCTTGTCCCTACTTTTAAAGGAATGCCACCAGCATGATGTATAAATATGGATTAAATGCCAAAACGGTTTTGTCATAGGCGACTTACTCAATTGGTGCTCCAGTGACAGGAAGGACCAATGGCAACTTGTTGCCATTGAAGGCCAGTGTCCACCTGGTTGATGTATTAAACTGATTGTCAATTTTGTTTGTTGATTCTTGAGATATTGTATGCCAAAAAAATAAAGATAATGGACTCTTGAAATTGGGTCAAGGTCAGAATCTTACAAGGGTGATAAAGTGTATCCAAGCTCATCTGCTTCTCTAGAAATTAAAAAACTGACCTGGTGACTTTGAAATTGGGTCAACATCAATGCCCATTACACGAAATGCAAACTTTTACAAAGGTGATCAACTGTAAATGTTTTTTGGTCAAAAGCTTATCTGGTTCTTGAGATACTGCATGCAAGTAATTTATCAAAGAATCATGCATAATAACCTTGGAAATGTGTCAAGGTCATTGTCATTCAAACTCAATGTACACTCTTCTAATGGCGATCAAGTGTAGAGTTCTATGATCCTAGCGTAATGTGGCTCTCTCATGAAATGTCAAATAAAATATGTTCCAAGTTCTTATCCAGTTCTTGAGATATTGCACACTGAGAATTTCAAGGCACACAGACAAACCACCACATGAGAGATGCAAGCTATCACAATACACCAGGCCTATAAGGGCTGAGCTATAAAAAAACTGAAGTTATACAAGTACAGTGGTACCTGCTGTATGTGGCCACCCCTTCATCCGAGAAAATGTGGCCACATTCAGCAGGTGACCTGTCACCACAGGTAAATTTTACAAAGAAATTGACTCCTATGTCCCAGGCCAGTGACCACAAAAAGCAATGCGGCTGCTTACGGCAGTGGTTGCATACAGCAGGTACCACTATATTAGAAATACAGTGTATGTTCCCATATTGCTTTAGCCACCATCTTTACATCTTCTTGGGAAAAGTGGATCCCTGATGGTGTTTACCATAGTTGAGGAGAGTAGATCTACATGGAGACTTTCTTAAGGCTGCCATTAGATGTACAGGCTCTGCACCCCACAATAACTTAGCCTTGTGAGTTTGGTCAGTTGATCCCTCAACTGAAAACCTGTCTGACCAGGCATATACATGTAGTGCCATCAGGGTTTGCAAGGAGCATGCGAGTGCTCCTTACAGATTCTAAATTTCATGTCAATGTTGAGATATGCTACATATGCAAGTTTGTGATGAAGTATCTTCCACTTTAAATCATCTGGTTTCTTCTAATTGTTTACTTTGCAGGAAGTAGGTGGCCTAAAGCTTACTGCGATAAATGTAAAATTTCTTTCATGATCTTAACCAAATGAAACGCAATCTACTTGAAGTGCCTAAAGTCCCTTCCTCTTCTAAGCAAAATCCTTGGTGTCATGTTCCCCAAGGCAATTCTTTCCAAAAGGAAGATCCCTGAATTACATCATGCCAGAAATGCAATCATTATTATGGCAATACTATGGTCATGTTTAGGCATTAATTTGACACATACAACAAAAACACAAAATACAAATTATTTGGAGTTTATTTCAGTTCAAAAGTGCAACATCCTATTTTAATTTTTCCTCCTTTTCTTCCATATCTTTAAGATTCATGACTTCCAGTTGTCCCCTGCCCTTGGTCTCTGACTGTACTAACTGGTCGATCTCTCGGTAACACCCTGGATCCACTAAAATCACCTGAAAAAGTAAAAATAAATCTTATGTACCCACTGTGCCTTTTATTACTGAAGGTAAAAATTTGTAACAGTAGATAGGATCAAGAACTTCAAACAATTAGTGCCACCTTGCAAAGTGGCTCTATGATTGCTCCCGGTTTATCTCATTGGGATAAATCTGAAGAAAAGAGTTATAAATTAAACAGTTATGGCATGGACTTGGTTGAGTTGATAAGATCAAATTAAAAAAAAATATATATGAAGACTTAGTTAATCCTGTGCTCAGGTGACCTTACATGGAGATTAAAGTGCCCCTTTAACCTCAAGGATTAAGTCAGGGTCAGAGCAGCCAGAATATTAACAGATTAAGGCCCATGGACACATAGCCAGTACACATACATGTACATACATGCACAAATTTCTTGGCTTCCCTTGGACATTCATTAAAAACTATGATGCGTGTTCAGTGATGTTCCAAAGTCAAATAGGAATACCAGAGTATTGTGACATATGAAAATACATACGATAAAGACAGTGTCTAAAGTGCATATTGATAATTATCCAGCTTATCCAATCACATCTCAAACAAAGCCTACTATTTATCATCATACACAAGGATTTTCAAGGTAAAGGTGTTATTTTAACCCTTAAGTGCTAATCACAGCTGTGGTCGTTTTCTCATTACTGTTAAACATATAATGGTTAAAAGATTCAAATTCCTCATGAAGATACCTTTTACTCAAATACCAGCAAGCCTAGTCTAAAGCAAAAAGTAATCTTAGTCAACAACTTTCCTCCGGGCTCTTCGCACACAATGCGTGCAAAGTGCCCCGAGGACAGCTGTTAAATAAGTCTTAAATCAGCACTTTAAGGGTTAAGACAGCAAAGTATGTAGTGACTGAAGGTGTAGAATGATCCATTCACACACTGTTCCATAAGTACATGTATGTCCCACCCACTTTACTTGACTGCACCTGTATTAGGTATTGCTACAATTGACGCCTTGTGGGGAGCAGTACTAGCAACTTGGATTGGTGCTATTGGACAATCCTGGGTTAAGTCCTGAAGTAATGGGATCATTACATTCTCTTTCAAGATAATAAATAACTCCAGAATTCTGATTGAGGACTTTGATAAAGTACTTCATGATTGTCTTTTGTAACAACTCATCAACTGCATACAGGGTGAACTCATCTCATCCCCAAAGTTACAAAGTAACTTTATGGAATTTTAATCACCTGCCTGCCTTCCCACTATAAATTATGCAGGTGGAGGGACATATCTCATATTTCCATCAATAACAATAATAATATTTATGCCTGAAGTGATCACTTAAGCCAGGGATTATCAGTGTGTGCATTCAAGGTCAGCTTTTTGTAAGACAGTTGATACTGTCCTGTTACTTGTTTTTGTGTGAACCAGCCATCCATGGCCTCAGAGAGACTATTATGACATAGGTACCACAAGATTGGGCTGTTGTAGTTTAGAAATTTGTTTCCTTCACTTGAGCAGTGATGAATCAGACTGGAGCTGACTGGTCAAGATAAACAGAGGGCTGTATGAACAGCCAGTCATCAGCTGTCTTTGACATTCAACTCATACGTCCCACTCTGGTCTAGTGGATGATGATTTTGGAAAGGAAGTAAAATATGTGAGTTTCTATTGCAATTCGCATTAACCTACATGGTAATCAATAGGAATGCATGCACTAACCGACAGGTACCAAAGCTGAAAAATTTGTTAAAAATAACATGAGAAATGTAAAGTATCAACCACCTAGTGGACACTTTTGTTTTACCCTCCCACAAGGTACACGTCCATCAAGTTTCGGAACAATCCCAGGAGCAGTTTTGGAGAAAAAGTCAAAAAATGGGGAAAACCCACAAAATTTGTAATAAAAAAATTGAGAAGAATTGCAGTGAAAAAATAAGGTCTTGGGGTTCCCAGAAGTGTTGCTATTCAATTCAAAAGCAACTGAATGAGCAGTTTCCAAGATTTTTTAAGATTTTCAAAAAAAAAAAAAAAATTTAACAAAAAAATTCATACAAAAATATAGACATCACCTTTAAAAAACTTGCTATAGACCCATCCAAGGTACATCCAACCACATTTGAAGCGAATGTGGTTGATGCTTTTGGAGTAGTCAAAAATGTCAATTTCCACTGCAATCCCCATTGACTTGCATGGTAATCAACAGGAATGTATGCATCAACTGACTGGTACCCAAATTGAAAAATTTGTTTAAAATCAGGGAACAAGAGTGTCACCACCTGGTGACCACGTTTGTTTTTAAACCTTTCCACAATATTTCCACCAAGTTTCCGAACAATCTCAGGTACTGTTTTGGATAGTAAGTAAAAATTAATGTAAACACACAAAAATTCATAAAATGAAAAAAACTGTAGCACCACCTGTTGAACAAATTAAAGTCTGGGGGTCCACACAAGTGTCCCCATGCAATTTCAAAGCAATTGGTGTAGCAGTTTTGAAGATTTTGCCAAAATATCAAAAAAAAAAAAAAAAAAAAAAAAAAAATTTGGAGCTTGACCATTTGGACAAGCTTGGTCGAGACCCACCCAAGGTTCATCCCCACCATGTTTCACGTGAATCTAGCAGAGAGTTTTTGAGAAGTAGAAAATGTGAATGGTTGACAGACAGAAGCAGACCCTGCCGACAACAGATGCAGCACCACCCAACATGTATAACCTTAGCTGACTGACAAGTCAGCCAAGGTGAAAAATGTATTTCATAATAAATAATATCAACTTATCAAAAGGGAGGAAGGGGGAAGTTTGTCGAGAAATTCACAAAGATAACCCTCCTTGAGCACTAAAGATTGTCACTTACCAACATAAGCTCGTCATCAAACTCCTCCTGTTCTACTTTGCTGGCTAATGACTTGATCTTTTCTCTCACCTTCTTTGCATCTCTTACTGTAAAACAGAGTAAGAAATACATTAATGGAGTACAAATTGTTGGTAAATGAGAAAAGACAGGATTTGTTAATGCTCTGATAATCATGTCAGTCAATTTCTTCAGTGCACTTACAGTATGTTGAGGCATCCTGTGGAGAAACTGCTTCTACATGGTTCTCACTAAGATTCAAAGTTGGAGAACAATGACTCATTATAGGGTAGCATTCTGTTTTTTGCATTACTTTCACAAAAATATAGCAGAAGTATGTGGTCACTGGGGTTGCTGTGCATTTCGCCCTGTACCTTGTGGGAAGATACCTGCTATAAATCTATCTTGAGCTTCTTGGTGAAAATCACACAAAATAAAAGGCTGTGTTAACAGCCTGTGCTCAGCTGACTTGAGCTTGTTCACAAAATCAAAGTTACAACTGAGTAGACCTGTGTTGAGCTTTAGCTGAGTGCATATGACATTTAGAAGCATTTCTAAGATTTGCCAAAAGAAAAAAAAATTATTAAAATGTGAATTAGCATTAGAATGCTCATTGACTTACATAGTAATTAACAGGAAGGGTGCATTTTTTGATAAGTACCCCAGTTGAAAAATCCACAGCAGTGCCACCTAGTGAACAACTTTGTTTGACCCTTTCACAAGGAACATATCCAACAAGTCTCAGCAAAACTGCAGCACAGCATGGTGAACAAATTAAGAACTAGGAGTCCCTAGGAGTGTTCCTGTGTGATATCAAAGAAATTGGGTGAGTGATGGTTTCGGAGAAGGGTTTTTTCAAGATTTGCAATATTGAAACAACAATAAACATTCATAAAAATTCAAAAAATTACTGGAGCACCATTTGAACAAATTTGCTGGAGACCCACCCAAGAAATATTGCCATCAAATTTGAAGTCAATCTGGCTGATAGTTTCAGAGAAGAAGTTGAAAATGTGAATTAGCATTAGAATGCCTATTAATTTATCTAGTAATCAATAGGAAATGTGCATCTACTGGAAAGTACCTGAATTGAAAAAATCATTATAAATCAGAAATCCACTGCAGTGCCACCTGGTGAACAACTTTGTTTGACCTTTCGCAACAAACATATCCACCAAGTTTCACCTTAATCCGAGTGATGGTTCTGGAGAAGTCAAAAATAGTGAAAACACACATAACATTTGTGATGTCATGCTTACCAAAAGGATCATTGTTGAAAAGCACAGTTACCACTTTAGGACCTACCTGCAACATTCAGCTAACGGAAAACTATCGCTGTACTGTAAGTTGAAAAATGGCCAAGGGTACGAAAATTATTGTAATATAGTGACAGGGTTCGAAAATTCCTATGATCCGACGTTCCGGGACAAGCTAAAGCTCTTCTCGGACAAGTGACTTTCAAATTCAACTTGTCCTGCGGACAAGCTAATTTTTTCAACTGGACTGAAATTACGTCTGTTTGCATGCACGGCAACATAATGATGAGCAGTCAGAGCCTTCGCGACTCTGTGTGTGTTGGCGATTACTGTGGTCCGTGTGACCAGAACATAAACACCAATGCAAGCATGTGCGTGGGGACGCCAATGCGCAATAGGTGATGATAATCCCCTGGCCTAAAGTAAACAATCCAGGTTTAAACAATTACATGGTCAGCAGGTGTATTCAACAGGACTTGACCACCTACTTGATTTCTGTCAAAACAAGCAGGTATTTTGACCGTTGCGTGCATACGACGACGAGATCAAAGGTACGGGCGGTATGCATTGGGGCGTATTGGCTTTCGCCCGTATCGGGGCAAGGTCACAGCACCTCACCGTCAGTCTTATCTGCCCGAACGATGACAAAGGAACACCAAAAAATTTTAAAACTTGCATGGCGAATTCTTGAGCAAATTAGCATCAAAGACAATTGATCGGTGGGCTCTAAAAGTGTTGGAGAGATCATGTAATGGTGCCGCAAGTTGACTTCCCGGCCAAACAAAACACACATCTGCCAGTCACACGCAAGTGACAGCGTGGAGTACTCTATGGTGAACGGAGCATCATGCTGACTGATCTGTCACACATTCGGCATTTTTCTCTATCCCCCTACCTTTGCGTATTTGCCTGTGACTCCAAATAATTGATGCTATAAACACTGGAATCTTTATTTTCGCATGCTGCAATTAAAAAAAAAGAAGCTTCCCGTTTGTGTGTTCCCTCCGTAAATTACGGCAGATTCACACATGTTCACTGGGCGGAAGCCATGATGAAAACACTGCAGCACGAGCCGTGATTGGCTCATTTTTGCATGTGACTCAATTGACCAATCGGGTGATGTGTTGTGCGTCAGGCCACATGGCCAAAGCAGCTGTTGGTGTGCAGTTGCAGGAAAGATGTAGACGGTGCGCACGCTCGATTTCTGATTTGAAATATTAAAATTTTCGTTTGAATTTGATTTAAGAACACCGTTTATTGCGAGGAACTTGCCAATACTGTATACGCAAATTTACCACGATGTACCGATAGCGTTCATGGTAGGTACGCAAACGATATGCATCCCATCACGGCATCAGAGGCAGCGAGAAAGGATCCTGAAACCAATGCAACTGTTTTAATCGTTATTTAAGTTGAACCGGGATACGGACTCCTATCGTCTCAGAAATTACAATGTATTTTTCATCGTTAGTCACCCCATGCAAATAGCTTACTTTTTTAATTTGTATTTTTAATGTTTTGCCAGTTTCACTGTCGAACAGTTGCAGCTTGAATCGTTGTAAAATTTGACATTTTTGTGCGAGTTTGCAAGCGACAATACGCGGCAAATATATTTTAGGGTAAATGGTTTGTGTAGGCCTTAGCATTGTGTTTGAAAAAAACGATGTTTATAGAAGTTTTATCAGGACAAGTGGATTTTGTATGCGGACAAGTGGATTTTGAAATTTACTTGCCCTGCGGACAAGTGATTTTTAAAAAAATTATCGAGCCCTGATAGTGAGGAATTTTGTGCATAGAACAGCCCTGACCAAAAATATGTACAAGTGTTCACAGTCTCGGGGTTGAAACAGGCAGGTACACAAGACCAGTGGTCCCCAGAGACCAGACACTTCACAACATTTGTCATTCAGCTGAGGTAGAGGATGAAAAACATTATCTTTTAAGATGCAAAAGTTTTGAAACCCAGAGAACCAAAATGCTAAATATAATCAATAGTGAATGTTTAAATTTTGTTAACTTAAGTGATCCTAACAAAGTTGTATATTTACTAACTGCAGAAGACAATTGTATCAAGGCTGTGTCGGAGTTCTGCTATGAATACCTTAAAACCAGAAACAGTGCGTGTTCAACTTAGCCTATTTGACTCCTGGATAGATATGTAGAACTCTTGTTGTACTAGTCATTTTTGATAAAGATTGTAAACTTACAAGTTGTTGGCTCAGGGCAAGATGCCCACCAGTTTTTTAGTGAGCCAGGTGCTATATAAATATATAAATATATAATATATATATATATATATATATATATATATATATATATATATATATATATATATATATATATATATATATTTTCTGTTGGGGGGGGTGCTTAGATAATTATTATACTTGATACATAATGGGGTATATCTTGATGTTCTCACTCCTTTTCACCTTTGTAGTTAGTATGTAGTTAGTCTAATTATTTTTTCTTTTACCTGTACCTGCCACGTGCACCTTACAGTACATTGTATGGCATTTGGCCCCCAATCAGGGGCGTGAATATGCTATAAAGTATTACTACATTTTTTTTAAATTGCAGCACCACCTGGTGAAAAAATTAAGAACTAGGAGCCCCTAGAAGTGTTCCTGTGTGATATCAAAGCAATTGGGTGAGCGGTTTAGAGAAGATTTTTTAAGATTTGCCTCAAAAAAGAACAAACAAAAAAGTCATCAAAAATCCAAAAATTACTGAAGTGTGACCATTTGAAGAAATTTGATAGATATCCACCCACTGTACTTTGTCATCTTGTTTCCAGTGAATATGGCTGATGGTTTTGATGAAGGAGTTGAAAATGCAATTGTGAATGGATAGCCAAGAGACGACGAAGCCTCCTAAAAGCTCAGCCTGACTAGCAAGTCAGCTGAGGTAAAAAGTAATCATTTTAGACACTGGACCATTTACAATATTTTTTACGGGAGAATGCTGTATGACAATACAGCTGCATCAGGTTCCTCAAGAGTAGTTGCCTTCACTTTGCTATGAATGCTAGCATGACAGCATTACACAATAGAAATACATGTAGATCTATTTTTGTCTTCCTCGCACTGGCAAGGTTCCTAAAACTTTGAACCAAAACTGTATAATATTAATAATTCCCTACATCTATTTTGTTATCCTCATGCTGGTGAGGCCCCTTCAAAACATGGAATAAAATTGTACATCTGCAATGTACTGTGTGAGTAAAAAGTGTGGAAAATGGTCTTTACTTGCTCACAAAGTTAGAATGATG
>CAXHWN010001003.1:47500-63000 GCA_964020975.1 Hermodice carunculata | reverse complement strand
AATATTGCCATGTTTGGAGTTTTTACGTATTATAGTTTTCAACTGTAATGTTCAACAAATTTGCCGGTAAACAAACAATTTAAGAAAGAATGAAAGAGTCTCCAGGAAAAACAATATGCTGGTGTTGGCATACAGGTTTAAAAAGTCACGATGGCGGTGTCAGGTCACCTTACGTTAAATTTATAGTACCTCACCTAAGGCATGTCACCATTAAAAGGGTACAACAGCTAACATTTGTATTCCAGCTGGACTTCAGAAATGCGAATGTCTATGTGCAGGTATTTGTAGTTATTATTAACACCCAACTCCCAACCGCATTATATCTTGAACATTTCATTTATATGTGCATGCAGGTAATCCATACCTTGTTGTCATGCAGCAAATCTACACCAATGAGACTTTGCTGCCAGTATTGCACATACAAATGAGGTACCTATTATTCTTTGAGGTGTGCATATAAGATAAAGTCCAGCTTCTTTTTCTTTACATTTTTAAGAGCTAAGCCCAGTTTAACACACAAGTATGCCAAAAAAAACTTCAGAAGAGCATGCCAAAGTTAGTTGCCATGGCACTAGGGTCTGTGGAGAAGATGATCTTAAGCAAGCTTTGTATCATTTGTTTTAACCCATTTTACTTGTTTTAACTATTTTACCTGCAAACTAGAAGTAGCTCAGACCTTTGAGAAGCATCGAGAAAACACGTGTTTAAAATGGTAAAAACTTAACACAAAAAATGCATGATTTCCAGGATTACATTGATATTTAATGGAATTTGCTTTAAAACGATCTATTAGGAATGTAAAAGCAACATTCATATTTCTTGAGAAATAATCATTGAGTTATTTTTGATTTTGCATGGTCACCAACCTCTTACACCTCACTTAAATTAACATATTGCTTAGCTGCTATTGCCAATTTTGAAAGAACATTTTTGTGACAATTGATAAGCAACAGTATCTTCCTCCCCGGGGACTGGCAAATTGATGATTTAGTTCCTTTGAATTGGTACCCCCCCCCCCCACACACACACACATACACACATTTTTTGCAGCAACGTATTGCTTCTACACCGAATCTTTGGTGCTTCTTACTCTCATCTTGAGAAAGATAGAAACATTTTGAAAATCGTTAAGTGATCGTAATTCGATACTTAGGAATTGAAACAAATCCATAATCCATAGTGCCCTATTGTACATCTGGTAAAAACCCCTGCTGCATATCTCCCCTACATTATATACTAATGTGTATGCTCCCGGTGGTTGTCAGGTGTGTTATTACAAGACTATACCCTCTAAACTCCGTGTGGGTGGGGGGGGATACTGGGAAATCTTGTTTAATAACATAGACATTAATGGCAAACAGCAGGGTAAATACAATAGACGGAAATATTAGCCACATATGTTTTCAATGATTTCTGCAAACACAAACTTTATCTGTGGATATGCAAGTATGAGGGAGACATGAACAGTCGGGATGAAAGGAGTGATACAAATATGAGCATTTGTGTGAAGGCATGCGTAGCTATGGCTGCAAGGCCTGGAGGCAGTAGAATATTAACATGCTTTACATTCAAGTAGAGCACTATGAGCAGTGATAAACAATATAATGAAGCAACACACATAGTAGATTAGTACTTATCAAGACCACCACAGAAATTGGAAAAAAAAATGGTGTTAGTAGTGGAGTGATCTTAAAAAGGGGATATAATCCCATTATTCCTTGAATAAAAAGGAAACTGTATATAAGTAGAAATAATTTAGAAATGTTCTATTTACCCATGTCACATCGATTGTGTTTTCTACCGTATTTTGTATACCACAGAATAGTAAAGAGCTTTGTCGACCTCGATACAACACTCTACCCTCAATGTCACCATACTGAACAATATTTATATTAACAAATTGAACTTTGTTTCCACGTTAGATTCCCTGATATAAACACCTCAACATAGCAGTAATTATCCTGACTTTAGGACAAAATTTATTATTTGCTGCATTTATCTGTCATCATTGTCAGGAGGGGGGGGGGGGGTGGAGGGCTTTAATGCCAGATCCCAATTCGTAGGAGGTAAACCCTTAATTTCACAATTTAAAGAATTACAATCCTGTATGGCCCAATTCCCAGACTAAAATAAACAAACCATTACTGTGCAAGTCTCAGGAACATACACATCATCCGGTTTTCATTTTGTAGGAGCCTAGAAGTAGAAAATTAGCATATTTTTCGTTTCTTAAGGTAGCGATCTAGTGAACAACATAAAAATCAACGATGTTTCACTTTTTACATTTTCTGGTCTGTTAACAAGTTTACTTTAAGTTCCGCATTGTTTCGTTGCTAAACACTTTTTACATTAACGTTAAAATCGTTGTTTTTCCTGACGCGGTCCTACCAAACTGGAGTGTAAACAAAGCTGCCACTGAACGTGCCGGTTTGTTGGGTCACGTGACCTGTGATGCGTCCACACTGATACATATCTAGCGAGGTCAGGGGGTCACGGTCTGACTCTAACACAACTTCAAAGCGGTTCCTCCGTACCCATCAAAAAAAAAGGAAAAAGGGTCGCAAAAGAAAAAAATATATTGTACGTATGGACACGGATATCAGGACAAAACTTGCCGATAGTGACAAGGGCAAGTAATACCAAACGTGGCCTGAAGAGCCCAGGCCCCAGCTTTTAGTTACAGCGGTTGTGCCATCCACATCCACTGGCACCGAATCTGAATCGGATTCGGACAGTCTCGATGACGACGACGCGAAACTCATTTATCAGCAACGCATAAAAAAAATTAAAAGTTAACTGAAAAATGTATGCGTGCAATGGATATTTCCTTAGACAGTGAATCAAGTGTGACCAGAGCCTCTGCCCCTGCCCCTGCTCCATCCCCGTCCCCTCGGCTGCAGTAGCCTGTTCTTCGCGGTGGCATTTTGGCGAGTTACGGGAAGAAGTTGAGGATGTACACATAAAATGCTATGAGATGGGGCTGTGATCCAATCTTTTTATTTTATGACCACAATTTATTTCACCATTTTCGGGTTTCATTGGGCTATATGCACCGTTCGTCAACATTGAAGTTCGGTTTATTAGTTTCTTGGTTAGCGTTTCAAGTCTGTGATATGAAACCCGTCCGCCAGCCTGAATGAAGCCTGTTTGGCTGGAACTTGTTGTAAACAAGCAAAACAATCTGTGAAAATCGCAGAACAATGAGACATGTCGGGGTAATTTAAAACAGATTCTTATTCATCGCTTGGTGTTTTCATGAATAGTGCGATTCATTCGACCCTAGTTGTATTGTACACTTCATCCCTCGCTATCGTCAACTTTCATGGCTGTTGCGACAGCAGTTATCTTTGGCACATTTGCATAATTAGCTCTCTCAAGTTCTAGTACGCATGCTCGCTGGGTAACTCCGCCCACTTCCGCGAAAACGTCATATGGCGCTAAATTTCCACGAGGGTATTTAAAAGGACAGGAGACGTACCTCCTTATGAATATGTGATTTTTAGCTATAGATCACTATATTTAACATGTTTTGAACATTGATAGACAACTAGGGAGGTCGTACTTATCGCAGAAGTTCAAAAATAGAACCTGTCTTGAATAGTTTTGGCGGCATTGACCGACGAAGGTCAAAGATCATCAGACCGAGAGATACAGCCTGTTTTCTCGGGTTCACTTTTACGAAGGAACGGCCACTTCCAGCGAAATTGGGGAAAACTCCACTGGCTCGATTCTGTTCAGACTTGGCATGTATGATAAGTTATTTATTTTCTCTAAAAGGGTGTTTTTGTTTGTTGATAACGGGAATAGTTTTGTAGTTTCACCGTCATTCGCAGAGCTTTCACCCAAAGTACATGTACATGGCACAACTATAAATATCTTTCGTGACCTAAAACAGGGCTCGTTTGCGTTATCGACAATACAAAACACGTTTTGATGGCCAAGAATCTACGCTAGGGGTAAAACGGACGGAAGTGGTCATCGGATAATCTGTTGACCTCCCAATTTTGCTGGAGTGGCTTTGGGTTGGCACAAACGATTGTCCGACTTTGTGGCTTCATAAAATAAATACTGTTGGATAGATTTTAATAAAGGTGGTATCTTCGTTTGCACTAGACACTCAGCTTTTAGAAAAGGTATACTTTTATATGGTTTACTCTTGCCTATTTTTCACAATTGCGAGAAATGGTGAGCAATGTCCGTTCATATGCGTTCACTAGATCGCCACCTTAAGACTAATGATTTTATGTATACTTTTTTATTCATTCGTTCGTTTAGGTATTTATTAATTTATTGACTTATCTATTTGATATATTCCATTACCAAAATATATCTGTTTCTAGATCATGGTAGGCGTGTCACTTTTTAGTTCTCCCGACATGTCTGTCACCCAAGTTTACAAAAAAAGACAAAAGTAGGCCTACACCGTTTTTGTGATATTTATGAATCTGGAACATTACAAACCTACTCTACCTTCACTATAACTATGAGTCGGAGAACAAAGCCCACAGCACAACATAGCCAATGACATATTTATCAAATACTACAGACCAACATGATAGAATTTCTGGGAAAACAATATGTCTGTGTTGGCACACAGACAATAAAACATACTGCTGGGGCTAAATCATCCTGGAAACGAGAACTCGATACAGCCTCCCAGAGTCATTTCTTTGTATTGGAGATGTCTTGCACACTTAAATTCATCTAAGTTACAGACTATGTTAAGTCTCGAGAAACAATGTACTTCCCAGCAGAAGAGAGCATAACTGTAGCTGACTGGTATCATGAACAAACCAAATTGATTGATTTGACTGTACGTCGGATAGAATGAATGTCCGTACACACACACACACACACACACACACACGCACACACACACACACACACACACACACACACACACACACACACACACACACACACACACACACACACACACACACACACACACACACACACTAAATATACAGTAAATAGGAGAGTAACATACTCTTATGCTAAAGGTGATGTGTATGTGGACTGCATGCAGTGGCAGGAAGAACATGCAAGCATGTTGTATTGGGTTCCTGTTTCCATGACGACGTAACCCCAGCAGCGTGTTTTATGTCTGCGTGCCAAAACAGACATACTGTTTTCCAAGATATCCTTCATTTCTTCCTTTCTTATTTCTTTCTTTACCAGCAAATTTGTCTGCCCTTTTTCTCGGAGACTATCACAGATAGAAAATCTAAACTTGGCACAATTATACTTCTTTAGTTGAAGTCTTGCTTTTTATAATGAGAGGTTATCATTTCAAAATTATGCAAGTGAGGGCCAATTAAAGTTTAAATCTCCAATATCTTATATACTATAGTAGATGTTGTTCCGAGTGTGTAGGGGTTGGGTCATAGTAAGACAAAGGTCATCTCAAATGTCTAGGTCAAAGGTTGGCGTAAGATCTAAAGTCAATTTTAGGTCAAAAGGTAATTCTATACATCGAGTTTCACTTCATGTAGAGGTCATCTCAATATCGAAAGTCATTTCAAGGTCAAAGGCCGTTTTTGATGGTGGCTTTCTTCTAGCCATAAGTCGGCCATTTTTTGTCAAAATTTGATCACGCTGGGCTCAAAGTGTAGCTATTGTAACACTGCATATTTTTGTATCGTACTTGTGTCTTCTAAATGTCAACGGTTAACGACAATTGGACCTTTGAAATTTTCATACAGCCATAAATCAGCCAATTACCATCCAATTCTCATCATGTTGGGATCAAAGTTATATTACTTTCTGCGACACTGCACATCTTTTGTAAGAACATGTTACTTCTACAGAGCAAAGCTCAAAGTCATGCGGCCCTTTGAAACTTTCATATTGCCATAACTTGTCAATTTCCATGTGATCATTATGCTACTTTCTGCGACACTGCACATCTTTTGTAAGAACATGTAACCTCAACAGAGCAAAGTTCAAAGTCATGCGGCCCTTTCAAACTTTCATCTTGCCATAACTTGTCAATTTCCATGTGATTATTATCAGGTGCACGATTGGCAGAGTTGCAACTTGAACACGCTCGCCTTTCGCCTCTGCAGCCCGGGTTTGATGCACAGGCGGGAAAGCAAGTGGAAAGCATTTCACCACTCTGACTATGAACGGTGATTTTCTCCGAGTCTTCCGGTTTCCTCCACCAACAAGTAGGTAGGAAAGTAAACATCATCACCTGTGCCATGGAGGGTGATTAATATAGGCTTCGCCTGTTTCACGATCAATATAAAAGATATGGGTCTGCACTACCCTTTCATCTGATTTGGTTAATGTTGGGCTACAATTGTGGTTATTGTACCACGGCACAGTGTTAGCAATTGATACGGGACCTCTAAATCTCAAAAGTCAAGGTCACTTGGACTTTGAAAGTTTCATCCAGCCATACGCTGAATGGAATGTTTAGTCCCAAGGGACTTACGGTAGCCAGATATAAATGTCGTGTAAATCAGCATGGACAATTTTACGGCCCTGTAACTTTTAAGCTGTCCACGCAAACACAGTAAAGGTATACATTTTTGGATGTACCTAGCTCTGAACTATATATCGGGAAAAATCGGGACAATAGTGATTGTAGTTGTTGAATAAACAAACCGTGGAGAAGAGCACGTTGCTTATCTCAGACCCCACCTCTCCTTGCTAATTACTTTTTTAATATATACAGCAAACTTGTGACAAGCATGCCATTTTGTTGGTAATATACCAAAATTAAAAGGTGTCCTTTTATTTGTCTGTATGTATTTTTTTTGCGTAAGCGCCGGTATTCAAACACGAGGGCACCATTTAATCAGCTGTATGCATTGTGAGAATTGAAATATCTGCAATTGAGCATCAAGTCCAGTTAGGCATTTGTTTAATGACAATCTTGTTTACGGCCCCAAATGTATTTTTGGTTAGTGGTGCGAATATGCCAAACATCTTCCGCTTCCCTGGACTCTACACACAATAGACAGGTCTTTTGCTGAATAAATAGATTTATACCTATTTGAATCATCATCAGATTTACATCTGCAGTCAAAACATCATTTAATTCGCAACATGATGCCACGATATCACTTTCCAGAGTCATTTCTTTGCATTGGAGATGTCTTGCACAATTACATTCATCTAAGTTACAGACTATGTAAAGTCTCGAGAAACAATATACTTAGCCGCAGAAACAAGCATAACTGTAGCTGACTGGTATCATGAACAAACCAAATTGATTGGTTTAGCAATACATCGCATAGAATGTATGTCCGCACACACACACACACACACACACACACACACACACACACTAAATATACATTAAATAGGAGAGTAACATACTGTATTGGTAGAGGTGAAGTGTATGTGGACTGCATACAATGGCAAGAAGAACATGCAAGCATGTTACAGATTACACAATACCTAAATACAACAGAACAAAATGTATAAATGCATTGAAATAAAAATATTCATAATAAAACATTAAAACCACAACAAAATAGTTGGACCTTAGCATTATATATCTAGATAGAAGGTGAAAGATAAAATTCACATGTCCCTGAGTGGCTAAAGAACTCCTTTTGTAAAGAAGCAAGATGTGAGTGCAATGTGCATCTGTATGAAAGAATACCTCATTGGATAGAAATCTCACAATTAAGGTGTAAATTATAAATTAAAGGTAAGTATTTCACAACCATACAAAAATATTATGGAATGGTAGAAATAAGTGACAGTGTTGCATTGTGTTCTCTCAAGCTTATAAATGTATGGTACCTTTCAAAATGTTAATATCATGTTGTGAACACAATGAAGTGATTGCATCGGGGCAAACGATGCAATGCATTCATATACTTTGACTGAAATATGTTAAAAGACAAAACCCATAGGGTACAAGTGTTCAACAACACAGGTGACAACATGGCGCGTTTATAACAAATATGACTGTGTGCAACTTTACACTCAAACAAAAAATTTCGTCAGATAGCAATCATGGAAATGACATCATGTAACTTCAACTTACAATGTATATATATATATATATATATATATATATATATATATATATATATATATATATATATATATATATATACTTTGGACTGCGTTGGGACAGAAAAGAATGATAAAGCATGTGTCTCTTCACTTCATACAAAGGTGCTGATGGCAAATAAAGCTACCATACAGAGTTCAACTAAAGGTATATTAGCATTACGTATGTGGTTGGCGACCCGTGACGAAAGCTGGTCAAAAAAAAGGAAAAATGTTTATCGCATCTGACTGTGGTGGTCTTGACATTGATATCATAAAGTTCGGGTAAGTGTTACGTAAAGGGTAGCACTGTGTTTTCAACCAAATTGATTATGACTTGATATTAAGCAACTACATTTTTTTCGAATAAATCACACAATTTTTTTCATAATTGAACTTTCACATTTGTTCAACGCATTTGTGATTGAGCAAATGCTGAATTGGACTTGATGCTCAATTTAAAAGGGTCCAATTCTTGCAATTTGTGTTTCGAAGTGTCTTTTAACAATAATTTGCTGACACTGTAAAAACATATTCTTTTCGAAGCGAAAGTGGTGGCACAGTACTTTTATGCTCACACTTGATGGTATGGCATTATCTGTTGCACCCTATATCAGTTGACATGATCCAGCAATGGTCAATACATGATCAGCAGAACCAGTTAGGAGAGTAATTCAATCACAAAGTGGCATGCACTTTATTTTTTGGCCCCTTACCAGCTGTTTTGCTTTTTCATAAATACATGTTGCCTGAATTGCAGTTTGCTTTTTTTTCTTACAGAAACATCAATAAGGCACTAACAGATTTAGACCCAAAGATGTTATATTTCCATTCGAATATCATAGTCATGAAACAAAAAAAAAAAAAAACTAGACTGAATTTCTGCAAAAAGAATGAACATTTAACATTCTTTTCTGCAGTTGTTAAAGCCCGATATTTTCATATCCGTGATCTGCTTACTTCTGTGACGTTTCAGAAGCGTAAATGTCACGAGAGGCTGTATTTACTAGCCATGGTTAAATAGGTCAAGTGGTGAAGTGGGGATTCAAAACTCACCTCTGGATCACGTGGTTGAATCCACTCAACATAAACTTAGACATTCCCCATATGAAACCTATGGAAGTAGTTCAGATATGCCATTAGGTTAAATTTCTACCTGAATGCACCAGTGATGACAACCGCTCCCATGTATTCTTTTTTTAAATAATGAGCAAAGGAGTCTGGTCTCATAGTCGCCATATATTAAGGAAAATAGGTCGCACTTATGAAAAAGAGAACAGACTGGTAGTGAGCCTAGTCTGGAAAAGTAGCAGGAATAATCTGTAAGGCATGAGGAGATGACCTTCTGTCATGTCTATATATTATATACTCCCCGCATGTACAGGGTCCATGATTATGTCATAAAAATGACATTGGTGTTGATTACATATTCGAATATCATTATGTATACTGACATAGGCAAGTAAAGAATGACAAGAGAATCCAAGAAATTTTCTCTATAATTAAATGTGGAAAAAGGCCGTATATCAAGTGCATAGGCGTCTTGGCTGTTGCTCAAGTTGGTGACACAGTATTACAATTTTTGTGCCCCTTTAAAATTTTTTTCATAACTTTGCATAAATGAGCACTGCATATTTTAAAATAAGTCGATGCAAATGACATAGGTAAAGATGATAGATTCCGTGCTGCAATAGGTTGTGAGGAACTCACGATGACCGTGATTTTCTCTCTCGTGGTGATACACAGTTCAGCAGAGTATTGAATTGAACTTCATCTACAGTTCATAAAAAAAATCCTCTTGCACTGTGAATGCAAACTCGCTGCAATAATGAGTAGCATTTATTACTTTCCATACTCGTGTGACAGGATTGAGATGTAGTAGCCCATATCATTCATTCTGGTGTGTCAAATCTGCTCACAGGACACAACCTTTATATGTCATACTTTGATGCACAAGGCCATTGGAATGGACAGCTTTAAAAGATGATAGGTTTCTGTAATGCATAATTTTGCATTTAGGAGTGACGTGTGGAGTATATCTATTCAAAACAAGAAGTAAAGCATACCTGAATAATGATTTACAAAAAATATATATCAAATTGCACCAGATGCGTCCACTGCACAACAATTTAATTTGGTCTCATTGAACGTGGGTGTTTGGGAAGATCATACCTTTCGGATCAAATACTTCTTTTATCTCTCTCTCTCTCTCTCTCTCTCTCTCTCTCTCTCTCTCTCTCTCTCCTCTCTCGCTAAGAATTTAATCTGTTGCATAACTATTGTATTAGGGATTGTAACTTATTCATGTTGTATATACAGTCACAAATTTTCCAACTGTCCTGCTGAATTTACTCCTCTATGTTGTACTCTTGACAGAGTACTCATACCCTTTAACAACTTGAAGACTAGTAAATGCAGTGATGATGATGATGATGATGATGATGATGATGATGACGACGACGACGACGACGACGATGACGATGACGATAATGATGACTGAGTTTTACCTGGGTAACAACTTTGAAGTCAGACCTTAGTACCAATTTTATGAAATATTTTATAATACTGTTACTAAAATAGTGCATTTAATGTGAATTCACACGCTAATTCATGGTCCCCCTATTTCTTCTTTAAAATAGGTCTTTTGTCGCATTTTTCATACATTATAATTTCGCATTAATCAATGAGGAGTTGCGAAAAGGGTCCAAGAGGCACTCCTATGCAGAACTTTGACTAAAGGACCAAGCTTTCCTCTTGTATGGGGCCTGTGACTTTCCAAATTACTTCATGGCAACCAGGATATATTCCGATTAAGAAATGTTGTGAAGCTACAACCAGGAGAATTTACCTCTTGGGTGGCCAATAAGTATTAAAAGGTCTGGTTCGGAAAGTAATAGCGGATGGTCGGAAACATGGACAAAAATGCGTACAAAAACCACGAGTGAACGGAAGAGCATCCAGAAAAAAGAATGAGTCCACTTTAGAGCGGAGACATGAAAGGACAAAAATGTCGCAGCAGAAGATGGGAAATGCCACAAATGGTTACACACCGAGTCAGAAATGGTGGTGAATTGAATCATTGGGCCGTATCCAATGACAGAGAGATATTGAGGTATTTATGTTCTTCAATACTATAATTTAATAAAGGAACATATTTTATTCTTAAAACATCTTTTCTGCAGCATGATGAGTTAAAATTGTTCTGTTCTAGATGACCGAACAACAGTTTTCCTCCTGTTTGAAAAGAAACCAAGTGGTTTGTTTTAGTACTTGATTATAATTGAGATGTAATGCCTGCTGGTCCAAAACCAATTAAAAAATAGTTGTTATGTATATTTGGCATGAAATTAGAGTTCTTTTTGATTTACCAGCACATCATTCAAGTTGGCCCAGTGGACGTTATCAGCATTTACGTTGGCTAAAGAAAAAAAAAAGTTTCGTCCAAACAGGAGTCAACTCTATCTGATCCCTGTTGCAGAAGAGTTGAAGAATAGAAATATTCGCCTGTTTATCACACAACTCATTTGTACCAGAATAACACTTTATTCGTGGGTAAGCAATGCGATTGAGCCAAGGCTAGAACAGGTGTGCCTTGCCACATATTGCATGTCATGCTGCTACTAGAACATAAAAGAAAAGTCAAGAAACAAATGCAAATCAGTAAGTCAAAGGCACGAAGTCATATATTTGTTTAAACTAAAAACAGCTTAAGCTTTACAAATTGAGGCAATAGAATTTCAGAAATGTTTAAATGATGATTCATGATCACCTGTGTTTATGTTGAGATCAGAGAAGAGACGGGCATCGCATTTCCCATCTCTCATAAACAGCTGAAAAAAATTTAAACCGAAAAAAAAAAAAAAAGAAAAGAAAAAAAAAAAAGAAAAAAACTTAGCCCCACTAGACTCCTAAAGTACACTGCTAAAGGAAATGTACGTGCAACACTCCCACGTGAAGCACTCCCTGATACATGTTCCATACTCTCAAATATCAGCAAATCAGACAAGGCTTTTGGCATTTTTCAGACTCCAATAAATCAAAAGCAGCCTTGATGGATGTCCGCAAAACTCCATGTTTGGATTGCACCTTTATTTGGTAGCTAGCAAAGCAGAGGTATATCTCAAATACATCCAGGCAGAAACAAAACAGAAATTAAAGACTAATGCTATTGATTCTTGCATGGCTTGTATACATATAAAGGATGTTTGTTTTGTGTGTGTGTGTGTGTGTGTGTGTATTATATATCAGGCTTTATCTTGAATATCTTACAATTGCATTTCTGAAAAACATTTTGAAATAATACAATGAAAGATAAAAGGACATGTACTTTTATAATCTGGAATGTCCAATTAAAAATACATTATTATTATTATTATTATTATTATTATTATTATTATTATTATTATTATTATTATTATTATCATCATCATCATCATTATTATTATCATCATCATCATCATCATCATCATCATCATTATTATTATTATTGTTTGGATTGCTCAAGTTTGTAAAACTACTTAACCTGTGTGATGAAGGCAAATACTGACTGAGAAAATTAAGTAAATCATGACACAAAGCACGCCTCACATTGTAATATACAGAGACAACAAGCCCAATGTCATCTGACTTGTCTCACAAACATTGTGTTTGGTTGGGGTGAGAATGTGTTTTGTTCATGTTGGACAAACAATACCAACAGTCATGCATTTACTATACACAGCCACCGCAACATCTGATGGTGGACTGTTCAAATACAAAAAGTATATGCCGCACATCGAGTTGAAGGCACTTAAAGCAAGTCAATTTGTCTCAAACAGTTTGTGTTGGTTGCGCCAAGCAGACAGGCGCCCTAAGGCAGGTAAAATATAGAGTAAAAACTGCAGGAAGCTGGGAATGGATCCTTATAACGGGTGGATGCACGGGAAGTTTGACTGTATTACAGGAAATCGCTCTCTTCGTGTATGTATGTATGTATGTATGTATGTATGTATGTATGTATGTAATGTTGTGTGTGTGTGTGTGTGTGTGTGTGTGTGTGTGTGTGTGTGTGTGTGTGTGTGTGTGTGTGTGAGTGAAAGTCTGGTCACCCTTTATGTGAAGTCCTACTGTGGGCCTTATTGCCTTATAATTTCCACAACTGAAATAAGTATGCTCCCTTAATGTTAGAATTCTGAAACATAAAATGGATATTGATACTATCTTCCTATCCCCTAACAACTTTGAGTGATTAAAGGGTTGCCTTGTAATCTAAACTTTGTGTATCGATAAGCATTTTCCAGGTGGAAATCTGGAAAACATTTCTTTGGGCTATCGTTCTTCCAGCCGAATTCAGCACGCACCCTTATGCATTAGTTTAAGTATGTATTCTTATTCCACAGCAGGCCCAAATTACCTTGATCATAGAACATATGCACTTTTCGCTGGATGTGATTTTTTTCTTTTTCACGAAGTTTCTTTAAAGTCCCCCTGATATAATGATTTACCTGACTAATTATATAGAGAATTCAAAATATCTGATATCGATTACTAACCTATTGTTGTTTGGTACACTTTTAGAATTTATATTCATTCTTGCAAGTTCCTATTCGCTGCCTTGGTGCATTTCCTTTTATCTCAGTTTGGAATGGAGGTCTAATGTAAATTATTTCACTGATGCGTGCTTTTGCAGCTGTTTGTCTTTTCTTGCCTACTGCTCGTAAAACAGCACACGCTTTACGGCCAAGACCTGGGCCATAGAGCCAAACATGCATGGTTGCATTCTGTGCTGTATCAAGAACTGTTAATGCAGACAAAAAGAAAAGCAGGATGCACATGAGACACCCAGTGAAACGTCATCAGCAACAAAACCATTTTAGCTATACTAATTTCCAATCATTTTTTGCAGCCATATTATCCGTCAACACTATTGAACATTGTATTCTGCCCCCATGTTTTTCAATCGCGTTGAGAGGAAAAAGGGAGAAAGAAGAACAAAACTGGATCATTACCTCATAGGTTTCATGAATCCCACTAGACCCATTTTTCGGATAATAATGCGATTTAAGCGACAATTCCGCTTTCAGCTTCAAGTACCACATGTATAAATGGTCAACTATGAGACAAATTATCTATGTTTTACAACAGGCAGTTGTGTACTCTTCAATTTTTGGACATTTGTACTGCTATGAGGGTCATCACAGGGAGCGTCGAATAAAAATATTGTATTTTGTGATGTTTGGTTTAGAATGAAACAACGTGCAAGGCAAGAGAAAACCTTTCCAGCTTTACGCTACCTTATACGTGTACTTCTTCTAGGTAAGTCTTGTACCTTGCTAGTAGGTCACATTGTAGGTCAATATCCGGATTTGATAATGCAAATTAGATGATTTTAACAGGGCAGTAAAATTATATCAAAGTAATTGTCCAAAGTGACTTTGCCAGCACTGATCTGTGAATCTACATATTATGATTAAAGAATGAAAATGAAAAGCGTTGGATGCAGCAATTAAGCACAACAATGAAATTATGCTCAAGTAAAAACTGGGTGGAGGGGCAGCTCAAGCAGTCCTTTTGATTCCCTGCACAAGTTTGCTTGACTTCTTCCCCTTTCTGTTGAGTTTGCCTTGAGACACCATCAGAATAGCTTATGCCACCAATCAACTCATAACTACATGATCCATGTCTGGTACTCCATCAATCAAAATTGGATGTGTTCAGAAAAAATAGGTCAACACTACTGATAAAATTCGTACACTTCATTTTCGTGATAACTTCATTCTGTGGAACAGAAATGTTAGAAATGAGCTCATGATTTTGTGCAGGACTTAAGAACGATCGAGTCAGTAATGAATGAATATACAATACGCAATATAAATGTCAATATGGCACATTCAATGGCCACCTCACCCCCACCCCGAAAATGCCCCAGGTCCCCAAACGAATTGTCTATTTTCAAATGTCAGCACTACCTGTCAGCATATAGTTTTACAAGGACCACAAGGCTTTGTGTATGTATAAGTAAAACTGTTTATTCAGGGTGTTCATAGTCACTTAATTTGTGTATGATGAATTAATTATTTGGTTGAGGCTGTCAGTAAACAACGCAAAAGTTTTTTTTCTAAAGATGTGTATGTATGTATGTATGTATGTATGTATGTATGTATGTATGTATGTATGTATGTATGAATGTATGTATGTATGTATAAGCCAGCATATGCAAAAATCTGCACTTACTACGCTACATAACAAACGTGCTGCTATGGTGCATTTCCTAGGTAACACCTAGTTCTCATGCGTCGTATTGTTGCAGCCATTTGCCACTATCTTGCATCTTTTATGAAATCCTGCTCTCGCCTGCCGGCTCTTTTTAGGTGGAACATTATTCTGTCAACCCTTTACAATGATTGGTCAGACTATCACCCTATTTCCCAGTGACCGTATTTCTCACTATTACAGACAGGGGAGTTGAGTGGCAATTTTATACAGATGGCTTCCAGGGTATGCAT
>CAXHWN010001003.1:0-45000 GCA_964020975.1 Hermodice carunculata | reverse complement strand
TCCTTTTGTATTTCCTTATGGATTCAAATTACTTAACTAGGTAAACACAGAAACGCAAAGAAATCATACCACATAAACTATATTATATGTTGATTGATACATTGATACAATTTATTCTGGATGTTGTAAGGTTCGACACGTTGTCCTCTTCTCAATCTCGGTTCTTTTCATCCCATTGCCAGCAGCTTCTCACGTACTGATGGTTTGTCAGCTCTATTTTGGTCTATCTGCTTCATATTGAAGCCCTGCAAATATTCCCCCCAATGCAAGGGGGATCAAAAACGGTGCCACCTGTGACGCTATATCAAGATTATGGCCATGCGGTGCAGCATCAGTTTCCTGCATAAAGGCTATAATCCCCAATGCCAATAGAACCAAGCACAGTGTCTGGAGGCGCATTGTTAATGTCGAACTGTAAGAAAAATATTTCATCTCTGTTAACTACCACTGAATCATATTCAATAACATCTGATGCTAAAACTGTTTTAAACTTGCGTTCTTTACCTTGAACATTTTTGTTGCTATTGTTAATTCAAGACATCAACTTTGTTTCCAGCTAATTTCTCCTCACCACTTGTATTGGAATTAGGGGAAGAAGAAAAAGAGAGAAATAAAAGAAGCAGAAGACCTAGAATGAGAACAAGAAGAATAACAAGACGAAGAAGTAGAGAGTGAAGGTGAAGCCGGCACAAAGTGATTTCCTCTTATGTTTTAATTTGCTTACTTGACATGTGAATGGAAAAAGATTTCACATCCCTGATGTTCTTTAAAATATAAATTGAGGATCAGTTACTTTAAATAATAGCTCAAAGCTTCAGTTCCTTACCTTAGATATATTACATATGGACATATTAAGGCCATCTTAAATCGTCATTTCCATTGCATGAAATTAAATATTTTGTCCAAAACCTTTGAAATGCTTGGAACCTTCAAGGTTTTTTCTCCACTATTTTCTTTTTATTGGTATCTCTACCTTCAGCTGTATTTCCACAACTTGTTTTCTATTTTTGCAAGGAATGTATTGCACATTTTAAGAAGAAGAAGAAGAAGGAGACGGAGAAGGAGAAGGCGAAGGAGAAGGAGAAGGAGAAGGAGGAGAAGAAGAAGAAGAAGAAGAAGAAGAAGAAGAAGAAGAAGAAGAAGAAGACGAAGAAGAAGGAAGATAAGAATGATGAAGAGAATATGAATGAAGTAATAGAGGAAGAAGAAAAAGAGTTTGAGCATATTTTTCATACAAGAGAACCAACAGGCAGAATCAATTTCGTATGTATTTTTAGCTACCAAATTAGTGAATGAAAAGACAGTTGACATGAACCTCCCCGGTACATAGTAAAAAACAATGCTAACATTTTCATATAAAACTTGCGATATTTTAACCTGTTTATATTGCATATAAAAATACTAACGCCCTGACAAGGCAACATTTTTTACGGCAGCCTTAATGTAAACAACATTAACTTTACAAAGTTTTGATATATAGATGCCAAATCCTTTTTATATAACTCATCAGCTTTGACATGCTTTCTTGCTGTATATCGACATAGTCAGCCTCACTTTTGGTGCACTTCAACCTTCTGTAAATGCATGTTGAAATGTAACTAATCTACAAACGTATTCTTCTAATGTAACTAATCTACAAACATATTCTTCTAAGCCACACAAAAGGTAGGTGTAAGTTGGACAAGTTCTCAAGATTATTCTCCTTGAGTTTTTCATTAAATGTCATTGTCCTCTGTATATTGATTGGTACATATTCCTAATTACATGAGAGGCAGAAGAAAAAACTGTATATGACATCATCTTAAAATGTATTTATTGATGTGTCATGTAAGGACTCTACAGTACTCTTGGTACGAAGAAAAAGTCCTTACCCTGTGTGAATATACTTGTGTACTTTGATCCCTTACTACTTATTTTCAGTAGCCTATTACTTTTGTGTGTCTTACACATTTAATAAATATATATAACTCCAGAAAAGAAACAATTATTTTAGTATATCTGTCTGCATATATAATTACATATCAAATGTACCAAAATTATAAATATGAATTTGATTTATTGCATGGAATATATTTTTAACCTAGGTGGTTGTTTAAAGCGGGATACTCCAGATCATTTTACAGAAAACAAGGTCTTGCACAGGTATCTTTGAAAAGAACTGCGTGCACTTTTACTTACCTTGTTTGTCTTCTCTAGAAACCCCTCGGATATACACAATGGAGAAGAGCTTTCTGGTTGTTCAAATGCACTTGGCAGATAAGAACGGGAGAATAAGGTTGCCCAGTGCTACTTTTATAGACCCATACCCAATGTACAAAATATTTTAAAGATGTCGGAAGGTCACATTTGCATTTTTGTCAAACTTTCGACACAGAAATGTCAGTGTGCAAGTATTTATGATTATTGTTCAGACCGACCCCCAATGGCATTTTTGCCTAGAACATGTGTTAAGATATGCATGTATCTAAGGCACCCCCTGCCATCTGCATAATAAATCATCACATTCACAAATCATGCATGTCTGAGGGTTTTTTTTTTTTTCTTTTTCACATCACATAAACTAGAACTACTGCAGTTAAAAAGGCCTCCTTTGTAACCCTTGATATCATAACAGTAGACGTCTGTACTGGTTTTTGTGTATTTCGTAGGTGTTCTGATATGTTTACTCTCACTGTCATCCTTGTAAAGAACAGACATTCATTTAATATGTACCACAGCAACAATAAGGGGTATAACATTATTATGTGCAGTAATGACAACAAGGATTCATTTCTATGGATTTATTATGTAGATGACAAGGCATGCCCTACATACATGTATATCTATATATTTCCTCGTCAAAAATTGCCATTGAGGGTCAGTCTGAACATTAATTACAAATACCTGCATATTGACATTCTTGTTTCCAAAGTCTGACCAGAATGCAAATATTCGCTTCCAAAAGCTTAAAAAAGATTCTGTACATAAGGTATGGATGTATAAAAGGAGTGTTGGGCAGCCTTAATCCTCCATTCTCATCTTCCAGGATTGTTTAGACAACCCAAAGACCTGCATTGAAAGCATTTCTTCATTGTGTTTATCAAAGGGGCTTTTCCAGAAGATAAACAAGGTAAGTGCAGGTGCACTCAGTTCTTTTTTGCAAAAAGAAAGTCTTTTGAATTATCAAAGATATCTGTGAAAGATTTTTTTTTTCTGTTGACTAATCTGAAGTATTTTGCTTTGGACAATTACATCTACGACACATCTTCGTCTTTTTCTTTTCTACCAAATGTGGAATACATTCTTTGCTGAAAATGGGAAAAATGTGTGAAAATAGAGCTAATGTCGGAGATAAAGATGAAATAGTTAAGGAAATATTGAGGGTTCAAAGTATTCCAACGATTGTGGACTAAATATGTAATTTTATGTGGCGCAATGAAAATGACGATTTGAGATGGCCCTGAAATGTTCATACGTAATATATCTAGGGTAAGGAATTGAATCTATGAGTTTTTATTTTTAAAAAACAATGCTTGAATTTCTGATTGAGAAAACCAACAGGGATGTGAAATCTTTCATTGACCTGTCAATTAAGCAATTTAAAACCTCACACGAAATCACTTTGTGCCAGCTTCCTCTTCACCCCCTCTTTTTTTGTCTTGATCTTTATCTTGTTCTTGGTCTTCTTCTTTTTTTTACTTAAATTGTAATTAAAGAGTTCAGGAGAATATAAATCAGCTAGTGAGGAAATAAAGTTGAAATCTTGAATAAAAATAGCAACATAAATGTTCAGGGAAAAGAACTCACATTCAAAACGATTTTTCCAATATGACTCAATGTAATTTAACAGAGATGAAATATTTTTCTTACAGTTCGACATTAACAATGCACCTCCAGACATTGTGCTTGGTTCTATCGGCATTGGGGATTGTAGCCATAATGCAGGGAACTCATGCTGCACCTCATGGACATAGTCGTGGTATACAGTCCCAGATAGCACCGTTTTTGATCCCCCTTGCATTGGGGGGGATTTTTGCAGGGCTTCAACATGAAGCAGATAGGCCAAAATAGAGTTGGTTCAGCATCAGTACATGAGAGGCTGCTGCCAATAGGATGAAGAGAAATTTGCCAAGACAATGTGTCCGACCCTGCAACATCAACAACAAATTCTACCAACATATCAATCAATATAGTTCAGTTTTTAGATGATAAGTCATTTGCATTTTTCTGTTTACTTTGGTAATTTAAATGCGTAACGTAATACAAAGGATTTAATGAGATGAAGGACTTTTCGCTCAGTCAGGAGTAGCTCTCTAAGCTTAATTTAGGCATGCCGTTGAAGTAGAATACATATTTGAAGGTAAGCACTTAAACACATTAGCCAGCAAATGGGTTTTTATGATATCCACCTTAACCAAATATCTATGCCTGCACACTCAATAGTCCTAATAAACTGCAACACCCCCAGTATTGCAACCTGTTTTTGGAATAAAACCAATGTTCATTTGTACGGGACAGATGTTACTTCCAACAGAATATACTTATATCAATTGTCATTGTCTGCAATATTTGACAAGTGGTGTGCTACTTGAGCTTCACTCACTTATATGTATATATATATATATATATACATATATATATATATATATATATATATATATATATATATATATATATATATATATATAAATATATAAATATATGATATAATCATATGATATTTCATGTTATATTTGTATTTTACCACCCATATTTTTAAGCACATTCATGCTGTGAATTAAATAAATTATCAGCCTGCAAAATAAAAGTTGTTTTGTGTGTTTGGCAACGTTGAATTCAGCCAATAAACCCCTATGAATGGCAATGATAAAAAATATAAGAAGAGTTCTACTAGCGTACATGCGTATCAATTTTTGCTTAAATATTTGAACCTGTTTTACGGTGACAATGATGATAATGGCGTCCTCAATGAAGAATACATCATGGGTTTTACTGATATCTGTACTGATACTGAAATATGTTTTGTAAACATCAAATGACTTTTATTTTTTCTTGGTTGCACCTGCAATTAAAGAGTTTATGATCACTGTTTAAACAGTTAACTACATCAACTAGATTTTGTTTTTGTAAGTGTACCACATTAAGCCCAGCATTAAAAAAGCATACACATGCACTTGGTTTCATTTGAATGATGTTCGCCAAAGCAGTGCATCAGTAACCATAAATAATTCATGCTCTTTATTTAAATATTGACAAGGATACAGTTTTTTGATATTTAAATAGTGTCAAAATAAGATCAATTGGTCAAGATTGAGTTGTATTTTAAGGTCATTTTATAATGAAAGACCCGATTCACCTCTATCTTTGCCTATATGTGCACTTTGGCATTTAAAAATGGATCTCTGCAGATTGCAGTCTATATTTTGGTGTGGTCATAAGTTACAATCAGTGAAATTGAATGGTTTCATCAGAAGAGTAAAAATAAAATAAAGTTTTGGATGACAGCTGAATATTGATACGGTTATCATAACAGGTACTTGTTTTTTAATCACGTAAGATGGGTGAGAGATCAAAGTGAACAAGTGTACACTGTATACATCCTTACCCTGTCCGCTGCATTTGTGCCATATGTAACACAAAAAATTGCACAGATGAATCGAGGGCAAGTCCAGTCAGGTACTATGGGCACATAAAGACCATGTAATGTGCCAAGACACAATTTTCATTTTTTTTTCAGAGTCATAATGCTCAATTGCAGTTCATTAGCTAACATGTCACAGCTTACTGCTGGGAAGACCAATCTTTATTGTTTGTCCTCCCTTGTGTTACAGAGATCTTAAACAGCTTGCTCTAATAACAATCTTTCTGAAGGCTCCGACCGTACTTGTGGGTTGGAGGAATCTGCCAAACATATTCTGTTTCACCACTTCATATACATAATTGTAATTTTTTTGATGGTTCAGCAATAGCTTACCCACATGTATGAATTCCAACGCAAAACAATCCGAGAAAAATTATAAAAAATCATGACTAACTAAATAAACCACACAAGTACTCCTCTATCAGGTGTGAAGTTAATGTGACAAATGCTTTTAAAATAGAAGTCAAAAATGCGAAATGAGAGTGGACGACGACGAAAGACGATTGCCGGAACGATTGACTATCAGATCAATGCAGCTGATTAACATTCCAGATGAGCTAGAAATGTGTTGATATAATTTATTCATTTTTTTTATTTCAAGTCAGAATGAAAACTGTCTTTTCATGTACCAGAATCAGATTACCCAGGCCATTTTTAAAAATAATTAATTCCTGATATTCTACAGCATTATGATACTAAAGATTCCGGGAAACTATATGTGCATACAATTACAATATTATTCTTAGTCTAAAGCAACCTAGATGACCATGGTTAAGATACCAAGTTGAAAATCAAAAACATGAAGTGTAATGTCAAACTATGATCCTGGGGACTTGCCATGATGTATGACATCATCTTTGCTTTCTTGAGCAGATGCCTGAGGCCAATAAGTACATCCCTAATTTGTCTTGATAATATTTGCAATGCATACACTGCACCAGGCTTACCCTATATTAAAAACGTGTTAATTAATGACTGCCAGTACGTACCAACAGTCCTAATCATAGCACCATTCAACACAAAGGCTATTTATAAAGTTTAGTCCCAAAATATGCCTTCCTTGAGCATTTCAAGGTTAAGATTTGTGTATGTATGTGTGTATGCATGCATGTATGTATGTATGTATGTATGTATGTATGTATGTATTTACTATGTATGTATGTATGTATGTATGTATGTATGTATGTATGTATGTATGTATGTGTGTGTGTATTTGTATATGTATGTTTGCATGTATCAGATTCAATTTTTTTTTATTAGACAAGAAATGTAGATCATATCAATGCAAAAACATCAGAAAACATTTCAGCTATACAGTTCAAACAACCTAAAGATAGAGCAAGCAACATGGATAAATCAGGATGAACACAATTAAAGATGATAACATATGCTATCTTTTGGGCCACCTACTGCTGATTTTAAATGATTAGTAAAGTACACACAGCTTCACAAAATGTGCAACGTAAGGGAAATATGCATAGAAATATTCAGCAAATACTGAAAATGTGTAAACATGATTTGTGATACATGATCAGCAGTCCACACTATCGGTTACTGTGGTTTTCTCTAATACAGAACTCAGATGATCGACTTAAGAAGAAAATGTTGATAAACGTAGAAAAAAAAACAGAAACAAAAAAAAAAAAAAAACAAAAAAAAACAAAAAAAAAAATAAAAAAAAAAAACAAAAAAAAAAAAAACAAAAACAAAAACAAAACAAAAACACCCCCCCCCCAAAATCATATAAGTGAGTGTAAAGCTTTTGCTTAATGCAAGGTTGCGTTTCGTTGGTCAATTCTGATATATAAAATCGAAGAGATGTTTTTATTGTATTTCTGCATTGAATTTCAGGATAAGGGAGATCTCGATAACGAATGGTATATGGGGGTATTTGGGGCCCAATAGCAAACATGTTCCTGGTTAAGAAGGTCTTGCCATTTCAATGTTCTTGTAGTCGTAACTCCGTCAATTCGTGTCCAACTTTGATTATGTTTACCGCATGTTGGAACACTGCCTGCTTTTGTTATATACATATGACATCAAAAGGTCAAAGGCCAAATTTAGTTGGACTTTCGGAATTTTCATCCAGTTATAATTCTGTCAATCTTAGTGCAATTGTAACCATGTTGGACCCAAACTATAGATTTTGCAACACTGCACATTATTGACATGTGACATCTAAAGGTCAAAGGCAAAGGGTATTAAGCGCTTTTTAAAATTTTCATCTGGCCATAACTTGAATAATTTTCTTCTGATTTGGTTCATGTTGGGCTCAAATTGTAAGTAGTATAAAACAAAACATTTTTTGTATTTTACATGTCGCCTCTAAAGACAAAGTTCAAGGCTATTTGGGGCTTGAACTTTTGATCCATAACTTGGTAAATTATCATCCAATTCTAATCGATCATGTTGGGCTCAAATTGTAGGTATTGCAACGCTGCACATTTTTGTAATTTAAATGTGACCTTAAAAAGTGGAAAATCGAGGTTATTTGGCCCTTTCAAAATTTTCATGTAGCCATACCATGGACAATTTTCATCTTATGTTGTGTTTGACCTTTCGAGGTCACATGTAAAAAAAAAATATGCAGTGTTACAATATCTACAATATGATTAAAAGTTCATGGAAATTGAACACATATTGAAGGAGTTAGATTGCTAAAGAACATTTCAAATGGCAAGATGACCATGACTTTCGACTTTGATAGGTCACATATAAATTACAGAAGTTTGTAGTGCTAAAATGCCATGAATTTAAGTTGAGTTTGTCACCTGTACCTATAAAAGTATTGAAGATATTCACATTATTCATATTCAAATGTCCCTAATTTGCATAATTTTCAAAACTGTTGAGCCTCTTAAAAAAACTCAAGCTTTCGTGTATTGATTTATAATATTGCCATGTTTGGAGTTTTTACGTATTATAGTTTTCAACTGTAATGTTCAACAAATTTGCCGGTAAACAAACAATTTAAGAAAGAATGAAAGAGTCTCCAGGAAAAACAATATGCTGGTGTTGGCATACAGGTTTAAAAAGTCACGATGGCGGTGTCAGGTCACCTTACGTTAAATTTATAGTACCTCACCTAAGGCATGTCACCATTAAAAGGGTACAACAGCTAACATTTGTATTCCAGCTGGACTTCAGAAATGCGAATGTCTATGTGCAGGTATTTGTAGTTATTATTAACACCCAACTCCCAACCGCATTATATCTTGAACACTTCATTTATATGTGAATGCAGGTAATCCATACCTTGTTGTCATGCAGCAAATCTACACCAATGAGACTTTGCTGCCAGTATTGCACATACAAATGAGGTACCTATTATTCTTTGAGGTGTGCATATAAAATAAAGTCCAGCTTCTTTTTCTTTACATTTTTAAGAGCTAAGCCCAGTTCAACACACAAGTATGCCAAAAAAAACTTCAGAAGAGCATGCCAAAGTTAGTTGCCATGGCACTAGGGTCTGTGGAGAAGATGATCTAAAGCAAGCTTTGTATCATTTGTTTTAACCCATTTTACTTGTTTTAACTATTTTACCTGCAAACTAGAAGTAGCTCAGACCTTTGAGAAGCATCGAGAAAACACGTGTTTAAAAAGGTAAAAACTTAACACAAAGAATGCATGATTTCCAGGATTACATTGATATTTAATGGAATTTGCTTTAAAACGATCTATTAGGAATGTAAAAGCAACATTCATATTTCTTGAGAAATAATCATTGAGTTATTTTTGATTTTGCATGGTCACCAACCTCTTACACCTCACTTAAATTAACATATTGCTTAGCTGCTATTGCCAATTTTGAAAGAACATTTTTGTGACAATTGATAAGCAACAGTATCTTCCTCCCCGGGGACTGGCAAATTGATGATTTAGTTCCTTTGAATTGGTACCCCCCCCCACACACACACACACATACACACATTTTTTGCAGCAACGTATTGCTTCTACACCGAATCTTTGGTGCTTCTTACTCTCATCTTGAGAAAGATAGAAACATTTTGAAAATCGTTAAATGATCGTAATTCGATACTTAGGAATTGAAACAAATCCATAATCCATAGTGCCCTATTGTACATCTGGTAAAAACCCCTGCTGCATATCTCCCCTACATTATATACTAATGTGTATGCTCCCGGTGGTTGTCAGGTGTGTTATTACAAGACTATACCCTCTAAACTCCGTGTGGGTGGGGGGGGGATACTGGGAAATCTTGTTTAATAACATAGACATTAATGGCAAACAGCAGGGTAAATACAATAGACGGAAATATTAGCCACATATGTTTTCAATGATTTCTGCAAACACAAACTTTATCTGTGGATATGCAAGTATGAGGGAGACATGAACAGTCGGGATGAAAGGAGTGATACAAATATGAGCATTTGTGTGAAGGCATGCGTAGCTATGGCTGCAAGGCCTGGAGGCAGTAGAATATTAACATGCTTTACATTCAAGTAGAGCACTATGAGCAGTGATAAACAATATAATGAAGCAACACACATAGTAGATTAGTACTTATCAAGACCACCACAGAAATTGGAAAAAAAAATGGTGTTAGTAGTGGAGTGATCTTAAAAAGGGGATATAATCCCATTATTCCTTGAATAAAAAGGAAACTGTATATAAGTAGAAATCATTTAGAAATGTTCTATTTACCCATGTCACATCGATTGTGTTTTCTACCGTATTTTGTATACCACAGAATAGTAAAGAGCTTTGTCGACCTCGATACAACACTCTACCCTCAATGTCACCATACTGAACAATATTTATATTAACAAATTGAACTTTGTTTCCACGTTAGATTCCCTGATATAAACACCTCAACATAGCAGTAATTATCCTGACTTTAGGACAAAATTTATTATTTGCTGCATTTATCTGTCATCATTGTCAGGAGGGGGGGGGGGGGGGTGGAGGGCTTTAATGCCAGATCCCAATTCGTAGGAGGTAAACCCTTAATTTCACAATTTAAAGAATTACAATCCTGTATGGCCCAATTCCCAGACTAAAATAAACAAACCATTACTGTGCAAGTCTCAGGAACATACACATCTTCCAGTTTTCATTTTGTAGGAGCCTAGAAGTAGAAAATTAGCATATTTTTCGTTTCTTAAAGTAGCGATCTAGTGAACAACATAAAAATCAACGATGTTTCACTTTTTACATTTTCTGGTCTGTTAACAAGTTTACTTTAAGTTCCGCATTGTTTCGTTGCTAAACACTTTTTACATTAACGTTAAAATCGTTGTTTTTCCTGACGCGGTCCTACCAAACTGGAGTGTAAACAAAGCTGCCACTGAACGTGCCGGTTTGTTGGGTCACGTGACCTGTGATGCGTCCACACTGATACATATCTAGCGAGGTCAGGGGGTCACGGTCTGACTCTAACACAACTTCAAAGTGGTTCCTCCGTACCCATCAAAAAAAAAAGGAAAAAGGGTCGCAAAAGAAAAAAATATATTGTACGTATGGACACGGATATCAGGACAAAACTTGCCGATAGTGACAAGGGCTCGTAATACCAAACGTGGCCTGAAGAGCCCAGGCCCCAGCTTTTAGTTACAGCGGTTGTGCCATCCACATCCACTGGCACCGAATCTGAATCGGATTCGGACAGTCTCGATGACGATGACGCGAAACTCATTTATCAGCAACGCATAAAAAAAATTAAAAGTTAACTGAAAAATGTATGCGTGCAATGGATATTTCCTTGGACAGTGAATCAAGTGTGACCAGAGCCTCTGCCCCTGCCCCTGCTCCGTCCCCGTCCCCTCGGCTGCAGTAGCCTGTTCTTCGCGGTGGCATTTTGGCGAGTTACGGGAAGAAGTTGAGGATGTACACATAAAATGCTATGAGATGGGGCTGTGATCCCATCTTTTTATTTTATGACCACAATTTATTTCACCATTTTCGGGTTTCATTGGGCTATATGCACCGTTCGTCAACATTGAAGTTCGGTTTATTAGTTTCTTGGTTAGCGTTTCAAGTCTGTGATATGAAACCCGTCCGCCAGCCTGAATGAAGCCTGTTTGGCTGGAACTTGTTGTAAACAAGCAAAACAATCTGTGAAAATCGCAGAACAATGAGACATGTCGGGGTAATTTAAAACAGATTCTTATTCATCGCTTGGTGTTTTCATGAATAGTGCGATTCATTCGACCCTAGTTGTATTGTACACTTCATCCCTCGCTATCGTCAACTTTCATGGCTGTTGCGACAGCAGTTATCTTTGGCACATTTGCATAATTAGCTCTCTCAAGTTCTAGTACGCATGCTCGCTGGGTAACTCCGCCCACTTCCGCGAAAACGTCATATGGCGCTAAATTTCCACGAGGGTATTTAAAAGGACAGGAGACGTACCTCCTTATGAATATGTGATTTTTAGCTATAAATCACTATATTTAACATGTTTTGAACATTGATAGACAACTAGGGAGGTCGTACTTATCGCAGAAGTTCAAAAATAGAACCTGTCTTGAATAGTTTTGGCGGCATTGACCGACGAAGGTCAAAGATCATCAGACCGAGAGATACAGCCTGTTTTCTCGGGTTCACTTTTACGAAGGAACGGCCACTTCCAGCGAAATTGGGAAAACTCCACTGGCTCGATTCTGTTCAGACTTGGCATGTATGATAAGTTATTTATTTTCTCTAAAAGGGTGTTTTTGTTTGTTGATAACGGGAATAGTTTTGTAGTTTCACCGTCATTCGCAGAGCTTTCACCCAAAGTACATGTACATGGCACAACTATAAATATCTTTCGTGACCTAAAACAGGGCTCGTTTGCGTTATCGACAATACAAAACACGTTTTGATGGCCAAGAATCTACGCTAGGGGTAAAACGGACGGAAGTGGTCATCGGATAATCTGTTGACCTCCCAATTTTGCTGGAGTGGCTTTGGGTTGGCACAAACGATTGTCCGACTTTGTGGCTTCATAAAATAAATACTGTTGGATAGATTTTAATAAAGGTGGTATCTTCGTTTGCACTAGACACTCAGCTTTTAGAAAAGGTATACTTTTATATGGTTTACTCTTGCCTATTTTTCACAATTGCGAGAAATGGTGAGCAATGTCCGTTCATATGCGTTCACTAGATCGCCACCTTAAGACTAATGATTTTATGTATACTTTTTTATTCATTCGTTCGTTTAGGTATTTATTAATTTATTGACTTATCTATTTGATAAATTCCATTACCAAAATATATCTGTTTCTAGATCATGGTAGGCGTTTCACTTTTTAGTTCTCCCGACATGTCTGTCACCTAAGTTTACAAAAAAAGACAAAAGTAGGCCTACACCGTTTTTGTGATATTTATGAATCTGGAACATTACAAACCTACTCTACCTTCACTATAACTATGAGTCGGAGAACAAAGCCCACAGCACAACATAGCCAATGACATATTTATCAAATACTACAGACCAACATGATAGAATTTCTGGGAAAACAATATGTCTGTGTTGGCACACAGACAATAAAACATACTGCTGGGGCTAAATCATCCTGGAAACGAGAACTCTATACAGCCTCCCAGAGTCATTTCTTTGTATTGGAGATGTCTTGCACACTTAAATTCATCTAAGTTACAGACTCTGTTAAGTCTCGAGAAACAATGTACTTCCCAGCAGAAGAGAGCATAACTGTAGCTGACTGGTATCATGAACAAACCAAATTGATTGATTTGACTGTACGTCGGATAGAATGAATGTCCGTACACACACACACACACACACACACACACACACACACACACACACACACACACACACACACACACACTAAATATACAGTAAATAGGAGAGTAACATACTCTTATGCTAAAGGTGATGTGTATGTGGACTGCATGCAGTGGCAGGAAGAACATGCAAGCATGTTGTATTGGTTTCCTGTTTCCATGACGACGTAACCCCAGCAGCGTGTTTTATGTCTGCGTGCCAAAACAGACATACTGTTTTCCAAGATATCCTTCATTTCTTCCTTTCTTTTTTCTTTCTTTACCAGCAAATTTGTCTGCCCTTTTTCTCGGAGACTATCACAGATAGAAAATCTAAACTTGGCACAATTATACTTCTTTAGTTGAAGTCTTGCTTTTTATAATGAGAGGTTATCATTTCAAAATTATGCAAGTGAGGGCCAATTAAAGTTTAAATCTCCAATATCTTATATACTATAGTAGATGTTGTTCCGAGTGTGTAGGGGTTGGGTCATAGTAAGACAAAGGTCATCTCAAATGTCTAGGTCAAAGGTTGGCGTAAGATCTAAAGTCAATTTTAGGTCAAAAGGTAATTCTATACATCGAGTTTCACTTCATGTAGCGGTCATCTCAATGTCAAAAGTCATTTCAAGGTCAAAGGCCGTTTTTGATGGTGGCTTTCTTCTAGCCATAAGTCGGCCATTTTTTGTCAAAATTTGATCACGCTGGGCTCAAAGTGTAGCTATTGTAACACTGCATATTTTTGTAACGTACTTGTGTCTTCTAAATGTCAACGGTTAACGACAATTGGACCTTTGAAATTTTCATACAGCCATAAATCAGCCAATTACCATCCAATTCTCATCATGTTGGGATCAAAGTTATATTACTTTCTGCGACACTGCACATCTTTTGTAAGAACATGTTACTTCTACAGAGCAAAGCTCAAAGTCATGCGGCCCTTTGAAACTTTCATCTTGCCATAACTTGTCAATTTCCATGTGATCATTATGCTACTTTCTGCGACACTGCACATCTTTTGTAAGAACATGTAACCTCAACAGAGCAAAGTTCAAAGTCATGCGGCCCTTTCAAACTTTCATCTTGCCATAACTTGTCAATTTCCATGTGATTATTATCAGGTGCACGATTGGCAGAGTTGCAACTTGAACACGCTCGCCTTTCGCCTCTGCAGCCCGGGTTTGATGCACAGGCGGGAAAGCAAGTGGAAAGCATTTCACCACTCTGACTATGAACGGTGATTTTCTCCGAGTCTTCCGGTTTCCTCCACCAACAAGTAGGTAGGAAAGTAAACATCATCACCTGTGCCATGGAGGGTGATTAATATAGGCTTCGCCTGTTTCACGATCAATATAAAAGATATGGGTCTGCACTACCCTTTCATCTGATTTGGTTAATGTTGGGCTACAATTGTGGTTATTGTACCACGGCACAGTGTTAGCAATTGATACGGGACCTCTAAATCTCAAAAGTCAATGTCACTTGGACTTTGAAAGTTTCATCCAGCCATACGCTGAATGGAATGTATAGTCCCAAGGGACTTACGGTAGCCAGATATAAATGTCGTGTAAATCAGCATGGACAATTTTACGGCCCTGTAACTTTTAAGCTGTCCACGCGAACACAGTAAAGGTATACATTTTTGGATGTACCTAGCTCTGAACTATATATCGGGAAAAATCGGGACAATAGTGATTGTAGTTGTTGAATAAACAAACCGTGGAGAAGAGCACGTTGCTTATCTCAGACCCCACCTCTCCTTGCTAATTACTTTTTTAATATATACAGCAAACTTGTGACAAGCATGCCATTTTGTTGGTAATATACCAAAATTAAAAGGTGTCCTTTTATTTGTCTGTATGTATTTTTTTTGCGTAAGCGCCGGTATTCAAACACGAGGGCACCATTTAATCAGCTGTATGCATTGTGAGAATTGAAATATCTGCAATTGAGCATCAAGTCCAGTTAGGCATTTGTTTAATGACAATCTTGTTTACGGCCCCAAATGTATTTTTGGTTAGTGGTGCGAATATGCCAAACATCTTCCGCTTCCCTGGACTCTACACACAATAGACAGGTCTTTTGCTGAATAAATAGATTTATACCTATTTGAATCATCATCAGATTTACATCTGCAGTCAAAACATCATTTAATTCGCAACATGATGCCACGATATCACTTTCCAGAGTCATTTCTTTGCATTGGAGATGTCTTGCACAATTACATTCATCTAAGTTACAGACTATGTAAAGTCTCGAGAAACAATATACTTAGCCGCAGAAACAAGCATAACTGTAGCTGACTGGTATCATGAACAAACCAAATTGATTGGTTTAGCAATACATTGCATAGAATGTATGTCCGCACACACACACACACACACACACACACACACACTAAATATACATTAAATAGGAGAGTAACATACTCTATTGGTAAAGGTGAAGTGTATATGGACTGCATACAATGGCAAGAAGAACATGCAAGCATGTTACAGATTACACAATACCTAAATACAACAGAACAAAATGTATAAATGCATTGAAATAAAAATATTCATAATAAAACATTAAAACCACAACAAAATAGTTGGACCTTAGCATTATATATCTAGATAGAAGGTGAAAGATAAAATTCACATGTCCCTGAGTGGCTAAAGAACTCCTTTTGTAAAGAAGCAAGATGTGAGTGCAATGTGCATCTGTATGAAAGAATACCTCATTGGATAGAAATCTCACAATTAAGGTGTAAATTATAAATTAAAGGTAAGTATTTCACAACCATACAAAAATATTATGGAATGGTAGAAATAAGTGACAGTGTTGCATTGTGTTCTCTCAAGCCTATAAATGTATGGTACCTTTCAAAATGTTAATATCATGTTGTGAACACAATGAAGTGATTGCATCGGGGCAAACGATGCAATGCATTCATATACTTTGACTGAAATATGTTAAAAGACAAAACCCATAGGGTACAAGTGTTCAACAACACAGGTGACAACATGGCGCGTTTATAACAAATATGACTGTGTGCAACTTTACACTCAAACAAAAAATTTCGTCAGATAGCAATCATGGAAATGACATCATGTAACTTCAACTTACAATGTATATATATATATATATATATATATATATATATATATATATATATATATATATATATATGTATATATATGTATATATATGTATATATATATATACTTTGGACTGCGTTGGGACAGAAAAGAATGATAAAGCATGTGTCTCTTCACTTCATACAAAGGTGCTGATGGCAAATAAAGCTACCATACAGAGTTCAACTAAAGGTATATTAGCATTACGTATGTGGTTGGCGACCCGTGACGAAAGCTGGTCAAAGAAAAGGAAAAATGTTTATCGCATCTGACTGTGGTGGTCTTGACATTGATATCATAAAGTTCGGGTAAGTGTTACGTAAAGGGTCGCACTGTGTTTTCAACCAAATTGATTATGACTTGATATTAAGCAACTACATTTTTTTCGAATAAATCACACAATTTTTTTCATAATTGAACTTTCACATTTGTTCAACGCATTTGTGATTGAGCAAATGCTGAATTGGACTTGATGCTCAATTTAAAAGGGTCCAATTCTTGCAATTTGTGTTTCGAAGTGTCTTTTAACAATAATTTGCTGACACTGTAAAAACATATTCTTTTCGAAGCGAAAGTGGGTGGCACAGTACTTTTATGCTCACACTTGATGGTATGGCATTATCTGTTGCACCCTATATCAGTTGACATGATCCAGCAATGGTCAATACATGATCAGCAGAACCAGTTAGGAGAGTAATTCAATCACAAAGTGGCATGCACTTTATTTTTTGGCCCCTTACCAGCTGTTTTGCTTTTTCATAAATACATGTTGACTGAATTGCAGTTTGCTTTTTTTTCTTACAGAAACATCAATAAGGCACTAACAGATTTAGACCCCAAGATGTTATATTTCCATTCGAATATCATAGTCATGAAACAAAAAAAAAAAAAAAAAACTAGACCGAATTTCTGCAAAAAGAATGAACATTTAACATTCTTTTCTGCAGTTGTTAAAGCCCGATATTTTCATATCCGTGATCTGCTTACTTCTGTGACGTTTCAGAAGCGTAAATGTCACGAGAGGCTGTATTTACTAGCCATGGTTAAATAGGTCAAGTGGTGAAGTGGGGATTCAAAACTCACCTCTGGATCACGTGGTTGAATCCACTCAACATAAACTTAGACATTCCCCATATAAAAGCCTATGGAAGTAGTTCAGATATGCCATTAGGTTAAATTTCTACCTGAATGCACCAGTGATGACAACCGCTCCCATGTATTCTTTTTTTAAATAATGAGCAAAGGAGTCTGGTCTCATAGTCGCCATATATTAAGGAAAATAGGTCGCACTTATGAAAAAGAGAACAGACTGGTAGTGAGCCTAGTCTGGAAAAGTAGCAGGAATAATCTGTAAGGCGTGAGGAGATGACCTTCTGTCATGTCTATATATTATATACTCCCCGCATGTACAGGGTCCATGATTATGTCATAAAAATGACACTGGTGTTGATTACATATTCGAATATCATTATGTATATTGACATAGGCAGGTAAAGAATGACAAGAGAATCCAAGAAATTTTCTCTATAATTAAATGTGGAAAAAGGCCGTATATCAAGTGCATAGGCGTCTTGGCTGTTGCTCAAGTTGGTGACACAGTATTACAATTTTTGTGCCCCTTTAAAATTTTTTTCATAACTTTGCATAAATGAGCACTGCATATTTTAAAATTAGTCGATGCAAATGACATAGGTAAAGATGATAGATTCCGTGCTGCAATAGGTTGTGAGGAACTCACGATGACCGTGATTTTCTCTCTCGTGGTGATACACAGTTCAGCAGAGTATTGAATTGAACTTCATCTACAGTTCATAAAAAAAAAATCCTCTTGCACTGTGAATACACACTCGCTGCAATAATGAGTAGCATTTATTACTTTCCATACTCGTGTGACAGGATTGAGATGTAGTAGCCCATATCATTCATTCTGGTATGTCAAATCTGCTCACAGGACACAACCTTTATATGTCATACTTTGATGCACAAGGCCATTGGAATGGACAGCTTTAAAAGATGATAGGTTTCTGTAATGCATAATTTTGCATTTAGGAGTGACGTGTGGAGTATATCTGTTCAAAACAAGAAGTAAAGCATACCTGAATAATGATTTACAAAAAATATATATCAAATTGCACCAGATGCGTCCACTGCACAACAATTTAATTTGGTCTCATTGAACGTGGGTGTTTGGGAAGATCATACCTTTCGGATCAAATACTTCTTTTATCTCTCTCTCTCTCTCTCTCTCTCTCTCTCTCTCTCTCTCTCTCTCTCTCTCTCTCCTCTCTCGCTAAGAATTTAATCTGTTGCATAACTATTGTATTAGGGATTGTAACTTATTCATGTTGTATATACAGTCACAAATTTTCCAACTGTCCTGCTGAATTTACTCCTCTATGTTGTACTCTTGACAGAGTACTCATACCCTTTAACAACTTGAAGACTAGTAAATGCAGTGATGATGATGATGATGATGACGACGACGACGACGACGATGACGATGACGATAATGATGACTGAGTTTTACCTGGGTAACAACTTTGAAGTCAGACCTTAGTACCAATTTTATGAAATATTTTATAATACTGTTACTAAAATAGTGCATTTAATGTGAATTCACACGCTAATTCATGGTCCCCCTATTTCTTCTTTAAAATAGGTCTTTTGTCGCATTTTTCATACATTATAATTTCGCATTAATCAATGAGGAGTTGCGAAAAGGGTCCAAGAGGCACTCCTATGCAGAACTTTGACTAAAGGACCAAGCTTTGCTCTTGTATGGGGCCTGTGACTTTCCAAATTACTTCATGGCAACCAGGATATATTCCGATTAAGAAATGTTGTGAAGCTACAACCAGGAGAATTTACCTCTTGGGTGGCCAATAAGTATTAAAAGGTCTGGTTCGGAAAGTAATAGCGGATGGTCGGAAACATGGACAAAAATGCGTACAAAAACCACGAGTGAACGGAAGAGCATCCAGAAAAAAGAATGAGTCCACTTTAGAGCGGAGACATGAAAGGACAAAAATGTCGCAGCAGAAGATGGGAAATGCCACAAATGGTTACACACCGAGTCAGAAATGGTGGTGAATTGAATCATTGGGCCGTATCCAATGACAGAGAGATATTGAGGTATTTATGTTCTTCAATACTATAATTTAATAAAGGAACATATTTTATTCTTAAAACATCTTTTCTGCAGCATGATGAGTTAAAATTGTTCTGTTCTAGATGACCGAACAACAGTTTTCCTCCTGTTTGAAAAGAAACCAAGTGGTTTGTTTTAGTACTTGATTATAATTGAGATGTAATGCCTGCTGGTCCAAAACCAATTAAAAAATAGTTGTTATGTATATTTGGCATGAAATTAGAGTTCTTTTTGATTTACCAGCACATCATTCAAGTTGGCCCAGTGGACGTTATCAGCATTTACGTTGGCTAAAGAAAAAAAAAGTTTCGTCCAAACAGGAGTCAACTCTATCTGATCCCTGTTGCAGAAGAGTTGAAGAATAGAAATATTCGCCTGTTTATCACACAACGCATTTGTACCAGAATAACACTTTATTCGTGGGTAAGCAATGCGATTGAGCCAAGGCTAGAACAGGTGTGCCTTGCCACATATTGCATGTCATGCTGCTACTAGAACATAAAAGAAAAGTCAAGAAACAAACGCAAATCAGTAAGTCAAAGGCACGAAGTCATATATTTGTTTAAAATAAAAACAGCTTAAGCTTTACAAATTGAGGCAATAGAATTTCAGAAATGTTTAAATGATGATTCATGATCACCTGTGTTTATGTTGAGATCAGAGAAGAGACGGGCATTGCATTTCCCATCTCTCATAAACAGCTGAAAAAAATTTAAACCGATAAAAAAAAAAAAAGAAAAGAAAAAAAAAAAAAAGAAAAAAACTTAGCCCCACTAGACTCCTAAAGTACACTGCTAAAGGAAATGTACGTGCAACACTCCCACGTGAAGCACTCCCTGATACATGTTCCATACTCTCAAATATCAGCAAATCAGACAAGGCTTTTGGCATTTTTCAGACTCCAATAAATCAAAAGCATCCTTGATGGATGTCCGCAAAACTCCATGTTTGGATTGCACCTTTATTTGGTAGCTAGCAAAGCAGAGGTATATCTCAAATACATCCAGGCAGAAACAAAACAGAAATTAAAGACTAATGCTATTGATTCTTGCATGGCTTGTATACATATAAAGGATGTTTGTTTTGTGTGTGTGTGTGTGTGTGTGTGTGTGTGTATTATATATCAGGCTTTATCTTGAATATCTTACAATTGCATTTCTGAAAAACATTTTAAAATAATACAATGAAAGATAAAAGGACATGTACTTTTATAATCTGGAATGTCCAATTAAAAATACATTATTATTATTATTATTATTATTATTATTATTATTATCATCATCATCATCATCATTATTATTATCATCATCATCATCATCATCATCATCATCATCATCATTATTATTATTATTGTTTGGATTGCTCAAGTTTGTAAAACTACTTAACCTGTGTGATGAAGGCAAATACTGACTGAGAAAATTAAGTAAATCATGACACAAAGCACGCCTCACATTGTAATATACAGAGACAACAAGCCCAATGTCATCTGACTTGTCTCACAAACATTGTGTTTGGTTGGGGTGAGAATGTGTTTTGTTCATGTTGGACAAACAATACCAACAGTCATGCATTTACTATACACAGCCACCGCAACATCTGATGGTGGAGTGTTCAAATACAAAAAGTATATGCCGCACATCGAGTTGAAGGCACTTAAAGCAAGTCAATTTGTCTCAAACAGTTTGTGTTGGTTGCGCCAAGCAGACAGGCGCCCTAAGGCAGGTAAAATATAGAGTAAAAGCTGCAGGAAGCTGGGAATGGATCCTTATAACGGGTGGATGCACGGGAAGTTTGACTGTATTACAGGAAATCGCTCTCTTCGTGTATGTATGTATGTATGTATGTATGTATGTATGTATGTATGTATGTATGTATGTAATGTTGGGTGTGTGTGTGTGTGTGTGTGTGTGTGTGTGTGTGTGTGAGTGAAAGTCTGGTCACCCTTTATGTGAAGTCCTACTGTGGGCCTTATTGCCTTATAATTTCCACAACTGAAATAAGTATGCTCCCTTAATGTTAGAATTCTGAAACATAAAATGGATATTGATACTATCTTCCTATCCCCTAACAACTTTGAGTGATTAAAGGGTTGCCTTGTAATCTAAACTTTGTGTATCGATAAGCATTTTCCAGGTGGAAATCTGGAAAACATTTCTTTGGGCTATCGTTCTTCCAGCCGAATTCAGCACGCACCCTTATGCATTAGTTTAAGTATGTATTCTTATTCCACAGCAGGCCCAAATTAACTTGATCATAGAACATATGCACTTTTCGCTGGATGTGATTTTTTTCTTTTTCACGAAGTTTCTTTAAAGTCCCCCTGATATAATGATTTACCTGACTAATTATATAGAGAATTCAAAATATCTGATATCGATTACTAACCTATTGTTGTTTGGTACACTTTTAGAATTTATATTCATTCTTGCAAGTTCCTATTCGCTGCCTTGGTGCATTTCCTTTTATCTCAGTTTGGAATGGAGGTCTAATGTAAATTATTTCACTGATGCGTGCTTTTGCAGCTGTTTGTCTTTTCTTGCCTACTGCTCGTAAAACAGCACACGCTTTACGGCCAAGACCTGGGCCATAGAGCCAAACATGCATGGTTGCATTCTGTGCTGTATCAAGAACTGTTAATGCAGACAAAAAGAAAAGCAGGATGCACATGAGACACCCAGTGAAACGTCATCAGCAACAAAACCATTTTAGCTATACTAATTTCCAATTATTTTTTGCAGCCATATTATCCGTCAACACTATTGAACATTGTATTCTGCCCCCATGTTTTTCAATCGCGTTGAGAGGAAAAAGGGAGAAAGAAGAACAAAACTGGATCATTACCTCATAGGTTTCATGAATCCCACTAGACCCATTTTTCGGATAATAATGCGATTTAAGCGACAATTCCGCTTTCAGCTTCAAGTACCACATGTATAAATGGTCAACTATGAGACAAATTATCTATGTTTTACAACAGGCAGTTGTGTACTCTTCAATTTTTGGACATTTGTACTGCTATGAGGGTCATCACAGGGAGCGTCGAATAAAAATATTGTATTTTGTGATGTTTGGTTTAGAATGAAACAACGTGCAAGGCAAGAGAAAACCTTTCCAGCTTTACGCTACCTTATACGTGTACTTCTTCTAGGTAAGTCTTGTACCTTGCTAGTAGGTCACATTGTAGGTCAATATCAGGATTTGATAATGCAAATTAGATGATTTTAACAGGGCAGTAAAATTATATCAAAGTAATTGTCCAAAGTGACTTTGCCAGCACTGATCTGTGAATCTACATATTATGATTAAAGAATGAAAATGAAAAGCATTGGATGCAGCAATTAAGCACAACAATGAAATTATGCTCAAGTAAAAACTGGGTGGAGGGGCAGCTCAAGCAGTCCTTTTGATTCCCTGCACAAGTTTGCTTGACTTCTTCCCCTTTCTGTTGAGTTTGCCTTGAGACACCATCAGAATAGCTTATGCCACCAATCAACTCATAACTACATGATCCATGTCTGGTACTCCATCAATCAAAATTGGATGTGTTCAGAAAAAATAGGTCAACACTACTGATAAAATTCGTACACTTCATTTTCGTGATAACTTCATTCTGTGGAACAGAAATGTTAGAAATGAGCTCATGATTTTGTGCAGGATTTAAGAACGATCGAGTCAGTAATGAATGAATATACAATACGCAATATAAATGTCAATATGGCACATTCAATGGCCACCTCACCCCCACCCCGAAAATGCCCCAGGTCCCCAAACGAATTGTCTATTTTCAAATGTCAGCACTACCTGTCAGCATATAGTTTTACAAGGACCACAAGGCTTTGTGTATGTATAAATAAAACTGTTTATTCAGGGTGTTCATAGTCACTTAATTTGTGTATGATGAATTAATTATTTGGATGAGGCTGTCAGTAAACAACGCAAAAGTTTTTTTCTAAAGATGTGTATGTATGTATGTATGTATGTATGTATGTATGTATGAATGTATGTATGTATGTATAAGCCAGCATATGCAAAAATCTGCACTTACTACGCTACATAACAAACGTGCTGCTATGGTGCATTTCCTAGGTAACACCTAGTTCTCATGCGTCGTATTGTTGCAGCCATTTGCCACTATCTTGCATCTTTTATGAAATCCTGCTCTCGCCTGCCGGCTCTTTTTAGGTGGAACATTATTCTGTCAACCCTTTACAATGATTGGTCAGACTATCACCCTATTTCCCAGTGACCGTATTTCTCACTATTACAGACAGGGGAGTTGAGTGGCAATTTTATACAGATGGCTTCCAGGGTATGCATTGGCTTTCTTAGGAGATTGGGCATACTCACAAGGACAGTAGTGCAGTATTGTAAATTCACAGAGTTCAACTGTAATATTTGTGTTTGGTTAATGCATAAAGGCGCAACATACACATTCAAATTGAATATCAATATAGGTTTGATAGGAAGTATGCTCAAAATAGTAAAAATTGATACTTTAATCTAAAATTTGATATCGAATTTATGTGAAAACGTATCATACTAAACAAACATACATTTTCCTTCCTCTTATGCTGGATTTTGCTTGTGTAGCAAGATTGTTAAAGGAGTCTCAGTGGTTTTGATAGTGTATATTGGCCCAGTGATGTTTTGAAGTACATCCTTGAATTATACTAGAATTTCGTCTGCAAATTAACATACAAATTTAGAGTCATTGACATGGTTTTGATCCTTTAAGTTGGGCAAACACACAAATATAAAATATTGGTATCAGAGCATCAAGGACGCTTCTGGAAAATTTTCATGAAAACGTGCTCATAAAAAGGATGGGGGGGGGGGGGGGGGGGGGCATTAATTACCAACGTGTAAATTTAAAGCTGGTCATTTTCGAGGATAATGAACCCCAGTTGATGTTCCAGTGCAAATTCCACAGTGCTGTGGTATTCCCTGATCTTTGTAATACAGATATCCACAAAATGTGGAAAACAGCATTCCTTATGCATCCTTTGGAAATCTGCATCTCTGTACATAGTTCACTTGCCACTGTCCATATGTAAGTTTTTACCCACCTTATAAGATCAGTAGGTGTTCTTACTCTGCATAACAATGAAGCACTACAGCTGATGCCATGAGATAAGCATTTTTTTTGGGGGGGGGGGAGAAAACAGGTGACGTACAGACAGAGAACAGACGCACATACACATAAACATGGACAGTATTAATATATATATATATACACACACACACACACATATATATATATATATATACATATATATATACATATATATATATATATATATATATATATATATATATATATACATATATATATATATATACATATATATATATTTATATATATATATATATATATATATATATATATATATATATATATATATAGGTTAGACATGGACAGGTTAGCTTATAGAGAATAAAGAGTTCAGACTGCGGAATAGGGCAAGGAGTACTAGGAAGTGTTTCTGCGCAAAAAGACACAAATACAATATATACATACATATACATATACACGCATATATATGTATATATGTATATACATATAATCGTGAGAGAAGCTCAGGTATCATACCACTTGTCAAACTTGAGACAATGATCATGAAAATAAGTAAATTCTGTTGAATGTAACATCTGTCGTGTACACATAAACATTGGTCTTATTCTGATAAGAGCTTGTAACACTGTGGGTGTTGTTGTTTATTAAGAAAGTTGAGTGGGTGGAGATACATGTTTTTCTTTAAGGTGGTTATCATGAAAACCTGCTTGCTGGCAATTGCCATTAAGAGTGCAACCCCAGGCATCATGTCAAGTATATATTCTTGTTCCACAGCAGGCCTAACTTAAGCCTTTTACCACAGGAGAGATACTCCTGGTTTAGTGAGAAATCTTTCATCCCATTAAATCCTTTCTCTTACCTTATGCTTTTAAATTGCTTAGCTAGGTAAAACAGAAATGCAAACATCCTACCACATAAACTGAAATATGTTTATTGATACAGTGATTGATTGATTGATTGATTGATTGATTGATTGATTGATTTTATTCAGGTTCATATAGTTACATTGTACTTTAATAAGTACAATTAGTGTCAAAAAGAACCTAGGAAGGCACCACAAAGTTTTAACAACTTGTTTCTATGGTGGTCCTATTTGATACAATTCATTTTGGATGTTGGAAGGTGGGACACGTTGTCTTTGTAAATTCCTTTCCATCCCATTGGCAGCACCCTCTCATGTACTGATGCTGAACCAACTGCATTTTGGTCTTTGTTGTTCATATTCAAGCCCTGCATATATATATATATATATATATATATATATATATATATATATATATATATATATATATATATATATATATATATATATATATATATATATATATATATATATATATATATATATATATATATATATATATATACATATATACATACATACATACATACATACATACATACGTACATATAAACGTGACTGATGGTCAAGTAACATACCACTGGACAAACTTGAGACAATGACTATGGAAATAAGTATATTCTGCTGAATGTTACATCTGTCGTGTACAAATAAACATTGGTCTTATTCCACCAACAGCTTGCAACACTAGGGGTGTTGTTGTTTATTAAGAAAGCTCAGTGTGTCGATATAGATTTTTTCTTAAAGGTGGATATCATGAAAATCTGCTTGCTGGCGATTATGATTAAGTGTGCAACTCCAGGGATTTGGTCAAGTATATGTTCTTGTTCCACAGCAGGCCTTACTTAGGCTTTTAACCACCAGAAAGGTACTACTGGTTGACTGAAAAATCTTTCACCCTATGAAATCCTTTTGTATTTCCTTATGGATTCAAATTACTTAACTAGGTAAACACAGAAACGCAAAGAAATCATACCACATAAACTATATTATATGTTGATTGATACATTGATACAATTTATTCTGGATGTTGTAAGGTTCGACACGTTGTCCTCTTCTCAATCTCGGTTCTTTTCATCCCATTGCCAGCAGCTTCTCACGTACTGATGGTTTGTCAGCTCTATTTTGGTCTATCTGCTTCATATTGAAGCCCTGCAAATATTCCCCCCAATGCAAGGGGGATCAAAAACGGTGCCACCTGTGACGCTATATCAAGATTATGGCCATGCGGTGCAGCATCAGTTTCCTGCATAAAGGCTATAATCCCCAATGCCAATAGAACCAAGCACAGTGTCTGGAGGCGCATTGTTAATGTCGAACTGTAAGAAAAATATTTCATCTCTGTTAACTACCACTGAATCATATTCAATAACATCTGATGCTAAAACTGTTTTAAACTTGCGTTCTTTACCTTGAACATTTTTGTTGCTATTGTTAATTCAAGACATCAACTTTGTTTCCAGCTAATTTCTCCTCACCACTTGTATTGGAATTAGGGGAAGAAGAAAAAGAGAGAAATAAAAGAAGCAGAAGACCTAGAATGAGAACAAGAAGAATAACAAGACGAAGAAGTAGAGAGTGAAGGTGAAGCCGGCACAAAGTGATTTCCTCTTATGTTTTAATTTGCTTACTTGACATGTGAATGGAAAAAGATTTCACATCCCTGATGTTCTTTAAAATATAAATTGAGGATCAGTTACTTTAAATAATAGCTCAAAGCTTCAGTTCCTTACCTTAGATATATTACATATGGACATATTAAGGCCATCTTAAATCGTCATTTCCATTGCATGAAATTAAATATTTTGTCCGAAACCTTTGAAATGCTTGGAACCTTCAAGGTTTTTTCTCCACTATTTTCTTTTTATTGGTATCTCTACCTTCAGCTGTATTTCCACAACTTGTTTTCTATTTTTGCAAGGAATGTATTGCACATTTTAAGAAGAAGAAGAAGAAGGAGACGGAGAAGGAGAAGGCGAAGGAGAAGGAGAAGGAGGAGAAGAAGAAGAAGAAGAAGAAGAAGAAGAAGAAGAAGAAGAAGAAGAAGAAGAAGAAGAAGAAGAAGAAGAAGAAGAAGACGAAGAAGAAGGAAGATAAGGATGATGAAGAGAATATGAATGAAGTAATAGAGGAAGAAGAAAAAGAGTTTGAGCATATTTTTCATAGAAGAGAACCAACAGGCAGAATCAATTTCGTATGTATTTTTAGCTACCAAATTAGTGAATGAAAAGACAGTTGACATGAACCTCCCCGGTACATAGTAAAAAACAATGCTAACATTTTCATATAAAACTTGCGATATTTTAACCTGTTTATATTGCATATAAAAATACTAACGCCCTGACAAGGCAACATTTTTTACGGCAGCCTTAATGTAAACAACATTAACTTTACAAAGTTTTGATATATAGATGCCAAATCCTTTTTATATAACTCATCAGCTTTGACATGCTTTCTTGCTGTATCTCGACATAGTCAACCTCACTTTTGGTGCACTTCAACCTTCTGTAAATGCATGTTGAAATGTAACTAATCTACAAACGTATTCTTCTAATGTAACTAATCTACAAACATATTCTTCTAAGCCACACAAAAGGTAGGTGTAAGTTGGACAAGTTCTCAAGATTATTCTCCTTGAGTTTTTCATTAAATGTCATTGTCCTCTGTATATTGATTGGTACATATTCCTAATTACATGAGAGGCAGAAGAAAAAACTGTATATGACATCATCTTTAAATGTATTTATTGATGTGTCATGTAAGGACTCTACAGTACTCTTGGTACGAAGAAAAAGTCCTTACCCTGTGTGAATATACTTGTGTACTTTGATCCCTTACTACTTATTTTCAGTAGCCTATTACTTTTGTGTGTCTTACACATTTAATAAATATATATAACTCCAGAAAAGAAACAATTATTTTAGTATATCTGTCTGCATATATAATTACATATCAAATGTACCAAAATTATAAATATGAATTTGATTTATTGCATGGAATATATTTTTAACCTAGGTGGTTGTTTAAAGCGGGATACTCCAGATCATTTTACAGAAAACAAGGTCTTGCACAGGTATCTTTGAAAAGAACTGCGTGCACTTTTACTTACCTTGTTTGTCTTCTCTAGAAACCCCTCGGATATACACAATGGAGAAGAGCTTTCTGGTTGTTCAAATGCACTTGGCAGATAAGAACGGGAGAATAAGGTTGCCCAGTGCTACTTTTATAGACCCATACCCAATGTACAAAATATTTTAAAGATGTCGGAAGGTCACATTTGCATTTTTGTCAAACTTTCGACACAGGAATGTCAGTGTGCAAGTATTTATGATTATTGTTCAGACCGACCCCCAATGGCATTTTTGCCTAGAACATGTGTTAAGATATGCATGTATCTAAGGCACCCCCTGCCATCTGCATAATAAATCATCACATTCACAAATCATGCATGTCTGAGGGTTTTTTTTTTTTCTTTTTCACATCACATAAACTAGAACTACTGCAGTTAAAAAGGCCTCCTTTGTAACCCTTGATATCATAACAGTAGACGTCTGTACTGGTTTTTGTGTATTTCGTAGGTGTTCTGGTATGTTTACTCTCACTGTCATCCTTGTAAAGAACAGACATTCATTTAATATGTACCACAGCAACAATAAGGGGTATAACATTATTATGTGCAGTAATGACAACAAGGATTCATTTCTATGGATTTATTATGTAGATGACAAGGCATGCCCTACATACATGTATATCTATATATTTCCTCGTCAAAAATTGCCATTGAGGGTCAGTCTGAACATTAATTACAAATACCTGCATATTGACATTCTTGTTTCCAAAGTCTGACCAGAATGCAAATATTCGCTTCCAAAAGCTTAAAAAAGATTCTGTACATAAGGTATGGATGTATAAAAGGAGTGTTGGGCAGCCTTAATCCTCCATTCTCATCTTCCAGGATTGTTTAGACAACCCAAAGACCTGCATTGAAAGCATTTCTTCATTGTGTTTATCAAAGGGGCTTTTCCAGAAGATAAACAAGGTTAGTGCAGGTGCACTCAGTTCTTTTTTGCAAAAAGAAAGTCTTTTGAATTATCAAAGATATCTGTGAAAGATTTTTTTTTCTGTTGACTAATCTGAAGTATTTTGCTTTGGACAATTACATCTACGACACATCTTCGTCTTTTTCTTTTCTACCAAATGTGGAATACATTCTTTGCTGAAAATGGGAAAAATGTGTGAAAATAGAGCTAATGTCGGAGATAAAGATGAAATAGTTAAGGAAATATTGAGGGTTCAAAGTATTCCAACGATTGTGGACTAAATATGTAATTTTATGTGGCGCAATGAAAATGACGATTTGAGATGGCCCTGAAATGTTCATACGTAATATATCTAGGGTAAGGAATTGAATCTATGAGTTTTTATTTTTAAAAAACAATGCTTGAATTTCTGATTGAGAAAACCAACAGGGATGTGAAATCTTTCATTGACCTGTCAATTAAGCAATTTAAAACCTCACACGAAATCACTTTGTGCCAGCTTCCTCTTCACCCACTCTTTTTTTGTCTTGATCTTTATCTTGTTCGTGGTCTTCTTCTTTTTTTACTTAAATTGTAATAAAAGAGTTCAGGAGAATATAAATCAGCTAGTGAGGAAATAAAGTTGAAATCTTGAATAAAAATAGCAACATAAATGTTCAGGGAAAAGAACTCACATTCAAAACGATTTTTCCAATATGACTCAATGTAATTTAACAGAGATGAAATATTTTTCTTACAGTTCGACATTAACAATGCACCTCCAGACATTGTGCTTGGTTCTATTGGCATTGGGGATTGTAGCCATAATGCAGGGAACTCATGCTGCACCTCATGGACATAGTCTTGGTATACAGTCCCAGATAGCACCGTTTTTGATCCCCCTCGCATTGGGGGGGATTTTTGCAGGGCTTCAACATGAAGCAGATAGGCCAAAATAGAGTTGGTTCAGCATCAGTACATGAGAGGCTGCTGCCAATAGGATGAAGAGAAATTTGCCAAGACAATGTGTCCGACCCTGCAACATCAAGAACAAATTCTACCAACGTATCAATCAATATAGTTCAGTTTTTAGATGATAAGTCATTTGCATTTTTCTGTTTACTTTGGTAATTTAAATGCGTAACGTAATACAAAGGATTTAATGAGATGAAGGACTTTTCGCTCAGTCAGGAGTAGCTCTCTAAGCTTAATTTAGGCATGCCGTTGAAGTAGAATACATATTTGAAGGTAAGCACTTAAACACATTAGCCAGCAAATGGGTTTTTATGATATCCACCTTAACCAAATATCTATGCCTGCACACTCAATAGTCCTAATAAACTGCAACACCCCCAGTATTGCAACCTGTTTTTGGAATAAAACCAATGTTCATTTGTACGGGACAGATGTTACTTCCAACAGAATATACTTATATCAATTGTCATTGTCTGCAATATTTGACAAGTGGTGTGCTACTTGAGCTTCACTCACTTATATGTATATATATATATATATATATATATATATATATATATATATATATATATATATATATATATATATATATATAAATATATAAATATATGATATAATCATATGATATTTCATGTTATATTTGTATTTTACCACCCATATTTTTAAGCACATTCATGCTGTGAATTAAATAAATTATCAGCCTGCAAAATAAAAGTTGTTTTGTGTGTTTGTGTGTTTGGCAACGTTGAATTCAGCCAATAAACCTTTATGAATGGCAATGATAAAAAATATAAGAAGAGTTCTACTAGCGTACATGCTTATCAATTTTTGCTTAAATATTTGAACCTGTTTTACGGTGACAATGATGATAATGGCGTCCTCAATGAAGAATACATCATGGGTTTTACTGATATCTGTACTGATACTGAAATATGTTTTGTAAACATCAAATGACTTTTATTTTTTCTTGGTTGCACCTGCAATTAAAGAGTTTATGATCACTGTTTAAACAGTTAACTACATCAACTAGATTTTGTTTTTGTAAGTGTACCACATTAAGCCCAGCATTAAAAAAGCATACACATGCACTTGGTTTCATTTGAATGATGTTCGCCAAAGCAGTGCATCAGTAACCATAAATAATTTATGCTCTATATTTAAATATTGACAAGGATACAGTTTTTTGATATTTAAATAGTGTCAAAATAAGATCAATTGGTCAAGATTGAGTTGTATTTTAAGGTCATTTTATAATGAAAGACCCGATTCACCTCTATCTTTGCCTATATGTGCACTTTGGCATTTAAAAATGGATCTCTGCAGATTGCAGTCTATATTTTGGTGTGGTCATAAGTTACAATCAGTGAAATTGAATGGTTTCATCAGAAGAGTAAAAATAAAATAAAGTTTTGGATGACAGCTGAATATTGATACAGTTATCATAACAGGTACTTGTTTTTTAATCACGTAAGATGGGGGAGAGATCAAAGTGAACAAGTGTACACTGTATACATCCTTACCCTGTCCGCTGCACTTGTGCCATATGTAACACAAAAAATTGCACAGATGAATCGAGGGCAAGTCCAGTCAGGTACTATGGGCACATAAAGACCATGTAATGTGCCAAGACACAATTTTCATTTTTTTTTCAGAGTCATAATGCTCAATTGCAGTTCATTAGCTAACATGTCACAGCTTACTGCTGGGAAGACCAATCTTTATTGTTTGTCCTCCCTTGTGTTACAGAGATCTTAAACAGCTTGCTCTAATGACAATCTTTCTGAAGGCTCCGACCGTACTTGTGGGTTGGAGGAATCTGCCAAACATATTCTGTTTCACCACTTCATATACATAATTGTAATTGTTCAGATGGTTCAGCAATAGCTTACCCACATGTATGAATTCCAACGCAAAACAATCCGAGAAAAATTATAAAAAATCATGACTAACTAAATAAACCACACAAGTACTCCTCTATCAGGTGTGAAGTTAATGTGACAAATGCTTTTAAAATAGAAGTCAAAAATGCGAAATGAGAGTGGACGACGACGAAAGACGATTGCAGGAACGATTGACTATCAGATCAATGCAGCTGATTAACATTCCAGATGAGCTAGAAATGTGTTGATATAATTTATTCATTTTTTTCATTTCAAGTCAGAATGAAAACTGTCTTTTCATGTACCAGAATCAGATTACCCAGGCCATTTTTAAAAATAATTAATTCCTGATATTCTACAGCATTATGATACTAAAGATTCCGGGAAACTATATGTGCATACAATTACAATATTATTCTTAGTCTAAAGCAACCTAGATGACCATGGTTAAGATACCAAGTTGAAAATCAAAAACATGAAGTGTAATGTCAAACTATGATCCTGGGGACTTGCCATGATGTATGACATCATCTTTGCTTTCTTGAGCAGATGCCTGAGGCCAATAAGTACATCCCTAATTTGTCTTGATAATATTTGCAATGCATACACTGCACCAGGCTTACCCTATATTAAAAACGTGTTAATTAATGACTGCCAGTACGTACCAACAGTCCTAATCATACCACCATTCAACACAAAGGCTATTTATAAAGTTTAGTCCCAAAATATGCCTTCCTTGAGCATTTCAAGGTTAAGATTTGTGTATGTATGTGTGTATGCATGCATGTATGTATGTATGTATGTATGTATGTATGTATGTATGTATTTACTATGTGTGTATGTATGTATGTATGTATGTATGTATGTATGTATGTATGTATGTGTGTGTGTATTTGTATATGTATGTTTGCATGTATCAGATTCAATTTTTTTTTATTATACAAGAAATGTAGATCATATCAATGCAAAAACATCAGAAAACATTTCAGCTATACAGTTCAAACAACCTAAAGATAGTGCAAGCAACATGGATAAATCAGGATGAACACAATTAAAGATGATAACATATGCTATCTTTTGGGCCACCTACTGCTGATTTTAAATGATTAGTAAAGTACACACAGCTTCACAAAATGTGCAACGTAAGGGAAATATGCATAGAAATATTCAGCAAATACTGAAAATGTGTAAACATGATTTGTGATACATGATCAGCGGTCCACACTATCGGTTACTGTGGTTTTCTCTAATACAGAACTCAGATGATCGACTTAAGAAGAAAATGTTGATAAATGTAGAAAAAAAACAGAAACAAAAAAAACAAAAAAAAAAAAACAAAAAAAAAATAAACAAAAAAAAAAAAACAAAAACAAAAAAAAACAAAAACAAAAACAAAACAAAAACAACCCCCCCCCCAAAAAAATCATATAAGTGAGTGTAAAGCTTTTGCTTAATGCAAGGTTGCGTTTCGTTGGTCAATTCTGATATATAAAATCGAAGAGATGTTTTTATTGTATTTCTGCATTGAATTTCAGGATAAGGGAGATCTCGATAACGAATGGTATATGGGGGTATTTGGGGGCCAATAGCAAACATGTTCCTGGTTAAGAAGGTCTTGCCATTTCAATTTTCTTGTAGTCGTAACTCCGTCAATTCGTGTCCAACTTTGATAATGTTTACCTCATGTTGGAACACTGCCTGCTTTTGTTATATACATATGACATCAAAAGGTCAAAGGCCAAATTTAGTTGGACTTTCGGAATTTTCATCCAGTTATAATTCTGTCAATCTTAGTGCAATTGTAACCATGTTGGACCCAAACTATAGATTTTGCAACACTGCACATTATTGACATGTGACATCTAAAGGTCAAAGGCAAAGGGTATTAAGCGCTTTTTAAAATTTTCATCTGGCCATAACTTGAATAATTTTCTTCTGATTTGGTTCATGTTGGGCTCAAATTGTAAGTAGTATAAAACAAAACATTTTTTGTATTTTACATGTTGCCTCTAAAGACAAAGTTCAAGGCTATTTTGGGCTTGAACTTTTGATCCATAACTTGGTAAATTATCATCCAATTCTAATCGATCATGTTGGGCTCAAATTGTAGGTATTGCAACGCTGCACATTTTTGTAATTTAAATGTGACCTTAAAAAGTGGAAAATCGAGGTTATTTGGCCCTTTCAAAATTTTCATGTAGCCATACCATGGACAATTTTCATCTTATGTTGTGTTTGACCTTTGGAGGTCACATGTAGAAAAAAAATATGCAGTGTTACAATATCTACAATATGATTAAAAGTTCATGGAAATTGAACACATATTGAAGGAGTTAGACGGCTAAAGAACATTTCAAATGGCAAGATGACCATGACTTTCGACTTTGATAGGTCACATATAAATTACAGAAGTTTGTAGTGCTAAAATGCCATGAATTTAAGTTGAGTTTGTCACCTGTACCTATAAAAGTATTGAAGATATTCACATTATTCATATTCAAATGTCCCTAATTTGCATAATTTTCAAAACTGTTGAGCCTCTTAAAAAAACTCAAGCTTTCGTGTATTGATTTATAATATTGCCATGTTTGGAGTTTTTACGTATTATAGTTTTCAACTGTAATGTTCAACAAATTTGCCGGTAAACAAACAATTTAAGAAAGAATGAAAGAGTCTCCAGGAAAAACAATATGCTGGTGTTGGCATACAGGTTTAAAAAGTCACGATGGCGGTGTCAGGTCACCTTACGTTAAATTTATAGTACCTCACCTAAGGCATGTCACCATTAAAAGGGTACAACAGCTAACATTTGTATTCCAGCTGGACTTCAGAAATGCGAATGTCTATGTGCAGGTATTTGTAGTTATTATTAACACCCAACTCCCAACCGCATTATATCTTGAACACTTCATTTATATGTGCATGCAGGTAATCCATACCTTGTTGTCATGCAGCAAATCTACACCAATGAGACTTTGCTGCCAGTATTGCACATACAAATGAGGTACCTATTATTCTTTGAGGTGTGCATATAAAATAAAGTCCAGCTTCTTTTTCTTTACATTTTTAAGAGCTAAGCCCAGTTCAACACACAAGTATGCCAAAAAAAACTTCAGAAGAGCATGCCAAAGTTAGTTGCCATGGCACTAGGGTCTGTGGAGAAGATGATCTAAAGCAAGCTTTGTATTATTTGTTTTAACCCATTTTACTTGTTTTAACTATTTTACCTGCAAACTCCATACACACATTTTTTGCAGCAACGTATTGCTTCTACACCGAATCTTTGGTGCTTCTTACTCTCATCTTGAGAAAGATAGAAACATTTTGAAAATCGTTAAATGATCGTAATTCGATACTTAGGAATTGAAACAAATCCATAATCCATAGTGCCCTATTGTACATCTGGTAAAAACCCCTGCTGCATATCTCCCCTACATTATATACTAATGTGTATGCTCCCGGTGGTTGTCAGGTGTGTTATTACAAGACTATACCCTCTAAACTCCGTGTGGGTGGGTGGGGGGATACTGGGAAATCTTGTTTAATAACATAGACATTAATGGCAAACAGCAGGGTAAATACAATACACGGATATATTAGCCACATATGTTTTCAATGATTTCTGCAAACACAAACTTTATCTGTGGATATGCAAGTATGAGGGAGACATGAACAGTCGGGATGAAAGGAGTGATACAAATATGAGCATTTGTGTGAAGGCATGCGTAGCTATGGCTGCAAGGCCTGGAGGCAGTAGAATATTAACATGCTTTACATTCAAGTAGAGCACTATGAGCAGTAATAAACAATATAATGAAGCAACACACATAGTAGATTAGTACTTATCAAGACCACCACAGAAATTGGAAAAAAAATGGTGTTAGTAGTGGAGTGATCTTAAAAAGGGGATATAATCCCATTATTCCTTGAATAAAAAGGAAACTGTATATAAGTAGAAATAATTTAGAAATGCTCTATTTACCCATGTCACATCGATTGTGTTTTCTACCGTATTTTGTATACCACAGAATAGTAAAGAGCTTTGTCGACCTCGATACAACACTCTACCCTCAATGTCACCATACTGAACAATATTTATATTAACAAATTGAACTTTGTTTCCACGTTAGATTCCCTGATATAAACACCTCAACATAGCAGTAATTATCCTGACTTTAGGACAAAATTTATTATTTGCTGCATTTATCTGTCATCATTGTCAGGAGGGGGGGGGGGTGGAGGGCTTTAATGCCAGATCCCAATTCGTAGGAGGTAAACCCTTAATTTCACAATTTAAAGAATTACAATCCTGTATGGCCCAATTCCCAGACTAAAATAAACAAACCATTACTGTGCAAGTCTCAGGAACATACACATCTTCCGGTTTTCATTTTGTAGGAGCCTAGAAGTAGAAAATTAGCATATTTTTCGTTTCTTAAGGTAGCGATCTAGTGAACAACATAAAAATCAACGATGTTTCACTTTTTACATTTTCTGGTCTGTTAACAAGTTTACTTTAAGTTCCGCATTGTTTCGTTGCTAAACACTTTTTACATTAACGTTAAAATCGTTGTTTTTCCTGACGCGGTCCTACCAAACTGGAGTGTAAACAAAGCTGCCACTGAACGTGCCGGTTTGTTGGGTCACGTGACCTGTGATGCGTCCACACTGATACATATCTAGCGAGGTCAGGGGGTCACGGTCTGACTCTAACACAACTTCAAAGCGGTTCCTCCGTACCCATCAAAAAAAAAAGGAAAAAGGGTCGCAAAAGAAAAAAATATATTGTACGTATGGACACGGATATCAGGACAAAACTTGCCGATAGTGACAAGGGCTCGTAATACCAAACGTGGCCTGAAGAGCCCAGGCCCCAGCTTTTAGTTACAGCGGTTGTGCCATCCACATCCACTGGCACCGAATCTGAATCGGATTCGGACAGTCTCGATGACGACGACGCGAAACTCATTTATCAGCAACGCATAAAAAAAATTAAAAGTTAACTGAAAAATGTATGCGTGCAATGGATATTTCCTTGGACAGTGAATCAAGTGTGACCAGAGCCTCTGCCCCTGCCCCTGCTCCGTCCCCGTCCCCTCGGCTGCAGTAGCCTGTTCTTTGCGGTGGCATTTTGGCGAGTTACGGGAAGAAGTTGAGGATGTACACATAAAATGCTATGAGATGGGGCTGTGATCCCATCTTTTTATTTTATGACCACAATTTATTTCACCATTTTCGGGTTTCATTGGGCTATATGCACCGTTCGTCAACATTGAAGTTCGGTTTATTAGTTTCTTGGTTAGCGTTTCAAGTCTGTGATATGAAACCCGTCCGCCAGCCTGAATGAAGCCTGTTTGGCTGGAACTTGTTGTAAACAAGCAAAACAATCTGTGAAAATCGCAGAACAATGAGACATGTCGGGGTAATTTAAAACAGATTCTTATTCATCGCTTGGTGTTTTCATGAATAGTGCGATTCATTCGACCCTAGTTGTATTGTACACTTCATCCCTCGCTATCGTCAACTTTCATGGCTGTTGCGACAGCAGTTATCTTTGGCACATTTGCATAATTAGCTCTCTCAAGTTCTAGTACGCATGCTCGCTGGGTAACTCCGCCCACTTCCGCGAAAACGTCATATGGCGCTAAATTTCCACGAGGGTATTTAAAAGGACAGGAGACGTACCTCCTTATGAATATGTGATTTTTAGCTATAAATCACTATATTTAACATGTTTTGAACATTGATAGACAACTAGGGAGGTCGTACTTATCGCGGAAGTTCAAAAATAGAACCTGTCTTGAATAGTTTTGGCGGCATTGACCGACGAAGGTCAAAGATCATCAGACCGAGAGATACAGCCTGTTTTCTCGGGTTCACTTTTACGAAGGAACGGCCACTTCCAGCGAAATTGGGGAAAACTCCACTGGCTCGATTCTGTTCAGACTTGGCATGTATGATAAGTTATTTATTTTCTCTAAAAGGGTGTTTTTGTTTGTTGATAACGGGAATAGTTTTGTAGTTTCACCGTCATTCGCAGAGCTTTCACCCAAAGTACATGTACATGGCACAACTATAAATATCTTTCGTGACCTAAAACAGGGCTCGTTTGCGTTATCGACAATACAAAACACGTTTTGATGGCCAAGAATCTACGCTAGGGGTAAAACGGACGGAAGTGGTCATCGGATAATCTGTTGACCTCCCAATTTTGCTGGAGTGGCTTTGGGTTGGCACAAACAATTGTCCGACTTTGTGGCTTCATAAAATAAATACTGTTGGATAGATTTTAATAAAGGTGGTATCTTCGTTTGCACTAGACACTCAGCTTTTAGAAAAGGTATACTTTTATATGGTTTACTCTTGCCTATTTTTCACAATTGCGAGAAATGGTGAGCAATGTCAGTTCATATGCGTTCACTAGATCGCCACCTTAAGACTAATGATTTTATGTATACTTTTTTATTCATTCGTTCGTTTAGGTATTTATTAATTCATTGACTTATCTATTTGATAAATTCCATTACCAAAATATATCTGTTTCTAGATCATGGTAGGCGTGTCACTTTTTAGTTCTCCCGACATGTCTGTCACCTAAGTTTACAAAAAAAGACAAAAGTAGGCCTACACCGTTTTTGTGATATTTATGAATCTGGAACATTACAAACCTACTGTACCTTCACTATAACTATGAGTCGGAGAACAAAGCCCACAGCACAACATAGCCAATGACATATTTATCAAATACTACAGACCAACATGATAGAATTTCTGGGAAAACAATATGTCTGTGTTGGCACACAGACAATAAAACATACTGCTGGGGCTAAATCATCCTGGAAACGAGAACTCGATACAGCCTCCCAGAGTCATTTCTTTGTATTGGAGATGTCTTGCACACTTAAATTCATCTAAGTTACAGACTCTGTTAAGTCTCGAGAAACAATGTACTTCCCAGCAGAAGAGAGCATAACTGTAGCTGACTGGTATCATGAACAAACCAAATTGATTGATTTGACTGTACGTCGGATAGAATGAATGTCCGTACACACACACACACACACACACACACACACACACACACGCACACACACACACACTAAATATACAGTAAATAGGAGAGTAACATACTCTTATGCTAAAGGTGATGTGTATGTGGACTGCATGCAGTGGCAGGAAGAACATGCAAGCATGTTGTATTGGGTTCCTGTTTCCATGACGACGTAACCCCAGCAGCGTGTTTTATATCTGCGTGCCAAAACAGACATACTGTTTTCCAAGATATCCTTCATTTCTTCCTTTCTTTTTTCTTTCTTTACCAGCAAATTTGTCTGCCCTTTTTCTCGGAGACTATCACAGATAGAAAATCTAAACTTGGCACAATTATACTTCTTTAGTTGAAGTCTTGCTTTTTATAATGAGAGGTTATCATTTCAAAATTATGCAAGTGAGGGCCAATTAAAGTTTAAATCTCCAATATCTTATATACTATAGTAGATGTTGTTCCGAGTGTGTAGGGGTTGGGTCATAGTAAGACAAAGGTCATCTCAAATGTCTAGGTCAAAGGTTGGCGTAAGATCTAAAGTCAATTTTAGGTCAAAAGGTAATTCTATACATCGAGTTTCACTCCATGTAGAGGTCATCTCAATGTCGAAAGTCATTTCAAGGTCAAAGGCCGTTTTTGATGGTGGCTTTCTTCTAGCCATAAGTCGGCCATATTTTGTCAAAATTTGATCACGCTGGGCTCAAAGTGTAGTTATTGTAACACTGCATATTTTTGTAACGTACTTGTGTCTTCTAAATGTCAACGGTTAACGACAATTGGACCTTTGAAATTTTCATACAGCCATAAATCAGCCAATTACCATCCAATTCTCATCATGTTGGGATCAAAGTTATATTACTTTCTGCGACACTGCACATCTTTTGTAAGAACATGTTACTTCTACAGAGCAAAGCTCAAAGTCATGCGGCCCTTTGAAACTTTCATCTTGCCATAACTTGTCAATTTCCATGTGATCATTATGCTACTTTCTGCGACACTGCACATCTTTTGTAAGAACATGTAACCTCAACAGAGCAAAGTTCAAAGTCATGCGGCCCTTTCAAACTTTCATCTTGCCATAACTTGTCAATTTCCATGTGATTATTATCAGGTGCACGATTGGCAGAGTTGCAACTTGAACACGCTCGCCTTTCGCCTCTGCAGCCCGGGTTTGATGCACAGGCGGGAAAGCAAGTGGAAAGCATTTCACCACTCTGACTATGAACGGTGATTTTCTCCGAGTCTTCCGGTTTCCTCCACCAACAAGTAGGTAGGAAAGTAAACATCATCACCTGTGCCATGGAGGGTGATTGATATAGGCTTCGCCTGTTTCACGATCAATATAAAAGATATGGGTCTGCACTACCCTTTCATCTGATTTGGTTAATGTTGGGCTACAATTGTGGTTATTGTACCACGGCACAGTGTTAGCAATTGATACGGGACCTCTAAATCTCAAAAGTCAAGGTCACTTGGACTTTGAAAGTTTCATCCAGCCATACGCTGAATGGAATGTATAGTCCCAAGGGACTTACGGTAGCCAGATATAAATGTCGTGTAAATCAGCATGGACAATTTTACGGCCTTGTAACTTTTAAGCTGTCCACGCGAACACAGTAAAGGTATACATTTTTGGATGTACTTAGCTCTGAACTATATATCGGGAAAAATCGGGACAATAGTGATTGTAGTTGTTGAATAAACAAACCGTGGAGAAGAGCACGTTGCTTATCTCAGACCCCACCTCTCCTTGCTAATTACTTTTTTAATATATACAGCAAACTTGTGACAAGCATGCCATTTTGTTGGTAATATACCAAAATTAAAAGGTGTCCTTTTATTTGTCTGTATGTATTTTTTTTGCGTAAGCGCCGGTATTCAAACACGAGGGCACCATTTAATCAGCTGTATGCATTGTGCATTAACATTCTATACAAGATTAAAAACCAACTAGTCGGAATAGAGAAAAATAAAAGGATACTTATAAACTCCACACAATTACCTTTTTAACCCTGTTTATTTGAAAGAAATCGGCCGGTAAGTTTTTGCAAAATAAGATTAGCGTGTTTGAGTAAATGGCCTTTCATCTTTGATCAGGAATGGCAATGAAAGGTTCGCTCGTCATCTTTGAACCATGTCTGAGAACAATAACTCACTCAACTTTACTCAAACACTAATGGATTATTGCATAGTAAGAGTTCAGAGTATGTTTGAACAAGCATGACAACTGTCACTCATGTCGTTTACTTCTGAAGAGCTTAAAGGTCCTCTTGATTGATTGGGTACTACAAATTAGAAAGTTGATGCTTAGGGTGGTTACAAATGATATCTGAAAACCAAATTGTTGAATTCCATTTTGAATAGTGTGGGTATTTTAGCTCCAAAAGTGCGCCACATTTGCGACAGGAAAGCGCGAGAATTTTCTCTGATCATGGCCCGATGTGAGAAAAAGTTAGTGATGTCACAAACGCAACCTGTTGGCAAGGCTGAATGTATTGTAAGCCAGAGTGCCTTCAGTTTGCCATGAGTTATGGCAGAATAAACAGAGTAAAACGATTCCGGAGAGTATGAATTTAGTTTTTTTTATGTACGTGGTCTGATGACGACGAAGAAGAATTAATAAGAAAAACTGAAGCAGCAGAGCAAAAGATCATTCAGCCTTACACACGTCTCTGGCATCTTCTATTTCCTCTGCCATTGAATACAACCCTCACCTTTTAATTGTAACTGGCGATTTCAACGACAGGTGCGCCAATTGGAACTCTCAACATGAGGACAGCGATTTAGGTTTATCTCTGGTCAACCTTATGAATCAATACAATCTCTTTCAACTTATAGATGAACCCACTAGGATAAGTGAATACTCGAATAATTTATTAGACCTTATCATTACTGATTCCCCAGGTCTTGTTCTGGACTCTGGAACCCTTGCTCCAATCTCAAATTCTGACCACTGTGTAATCTTTTGTTCTTTCTCCCTTTCCCTTCACAAGCACAAGCCCTTCAAAAGATCAGTATGGGAGTTCAATAAAGCAAATTTTTGTGACCTCAATGCTGCCCTTTCTACAGCCCCTTGGAACATTGCTCATGATGTCTTCGATTCTATTGATGATGCCGTATCCTACTGGTCTAATCTCTTCCTATCTACTGCAAAGGACTTTATTCCCTATAAGGAAGTCACCATTCGCCCTAAGGACAAACCTTGGATAACTACAGACATTAAGAAACATATTAGACGTCGAAATCGTGCATGGAAACGCTTCAAGAGAGCATCCAACCAACCACGCCCCCATAATTTCGACCTTCACCTCAAGATTGACAGGTTATACCAATTTTACAAAAAATATCGCAACAAGGTTGTGACCATAATAAGGAAATCCGTCTCTTCTTACTTTTCCAATCTCCAGCTTCGACTTGATGAGAAAGACATTAATCCTAAACAATGGTGGAGCCTGTCCAAGTCTGTTCTGGGATGCAAAATTCACCAACATATACCCCCAATCATTGACGATAACAAAATCGTATCATGCATCACGGAAAAATGTGAAATATTTAACTCTTACTTTGCCAGCCAGTGCAAAACACACCCTGACGCTGATGCCCCACCCCTGCCCGATTTCACGTTCCGAACTGAGGCACGTCTACGCAATATTACCATTAATGAAGACAGTGTCAAGAAAGTACTATCTTCCCTGAGGCTATCCTCAGCATCAGGCCCAGATAACATAGGGAACATCCTACTTAAGAACACAGCAGATTCGATATGTAAACCACTTACAAAAATCTTCCAACTTTCTCTCAGTCTTTCTTTCTTTCCCAATGCTTGGAAGAGATCCAACATATGTCCTGTTTTCAGAAAGGCCAAGAGACAGATTAAAAATAATTATCGTCCTATTTCTTTCCTCTGTAATGTTTCAAAGGTGTTTGAACGACTGGTCTTTAATGCACTCTATGAATACCTGGCACAAAATAACCTACTCACTTCCAAAAATTCTGGCTTTAAGGCCAATGACTCTACTATCAATCAGCTTGTGTACATCCTTCACAATATCTATAACGGCCTAGAACAGTCCAAAGAAGCCAGAATGGTGTTTCTAGACGTATCCAAGGCGTTTGACAAGGTTTGGCATCCCGGTCTCCTTTTTAAACTTCGACAACTCGGCATCTCCGATAATCTTGTAGCATGGATTGATAGTTATCTCTCAAACCGATCCCAACGAGTGATTATTCATGGCCAATCTTCATCATGGCTACCTATTGAAGCTGGTGTGCCCCAGGGTTCCATCTTGGGTCCACTTCTCTTTCTTGTCTATGTTAATGATCTAGTTGACAATATTACATGTGATGTCAGACTTTTTGCTGACGACACCAGTCTACTTGAAGTTGTTAATGACCCAATTGAAACTTCTAATCACTTGAATATTAATCTCTCTGTCATACATAACTGGGGAAAGTTGTGGCGTGTTACCTTTAATGCTTTAAAGTCTCTTTCTGTCATATTTTCAACCAAACTTGTTAAACCACACCATCCACCCGTTCGTCTTGGAGACTCTGAAATACCTGCGGCAGACTCACACATTCATCTTGGTATTACTCTCAGTAGCAATTTATCCTGGCATGCTCACATTACTCGTATTACTACCAAAGCGAGCCAGCGAATTGCCCTTCTGCGTAGATTCAAATATAAACTTTCCCGCAAAGCTCTGATTAAACTTTATTTAACTATGGTTCGACCAATTCTTGAATATGGTTGTGTGCTCTTTGACAACTGCGGTCAGGGACTTTCCGATCTTATTGAATCCATACAGTTTGAAGCTGCCAAAATATGCACAGGTGCATTAAGGCACACATCACGCGCCAATCTCTTACGTGAACTTGGTTGGACAACTCTCACCAGCAGGAGGAAGTATTCTAAGTTACTTCTTCTTTACAAAATGTATCACAACTTAACACCCTCCTATCTCTCTCAATTAACTCCTCCTACTTTTAATGCTCGAAACCTCCGCCACACTAGCTCCATACGTCCCATCAATTGCAAAACTAACCGCTAAGACAAATCCTTCCTACCTGACACTATCAAACTGTGGAACAATCTTCCCTCCGATATAAGAGACTCAATTTCCCTCCAAATATTCAAATCAAAGCTGAAAGCAACACTACTAGCAGTGGATAATGTTCCTGTTTACTATACCCAAGGACACAGATTTGCCAACATTTGTCATACCCAGCTTCGTCTTGGATTCTCGAGACTTAACTTTGATCTCTTTAAAGTCAACATCATTCCACAACCTACATGTTCGTGTTTCTACCCCACTGAAGATCTGCAACATTACCTGTTCTTTTGTCCAAAGTATTCAACTTATAGAATTAGACTACTCAACTCCATCATCCCTATTATTGCTCCCGGTGTCCACCCAAATCTGATTATACACACAGCGAGTGACAGACTAGCTCATATTCTTCTCTTTGGCAGCGACCAATTTTCCATTCCCTTCAACATACAAATTTGTGATGCTTTCCACAGA
>CAXHWN010001000.1:0-60542 GCA_964020975.1 Hermodice carunculata | reverse complement strand
TAATGTTAGAAAATAACTAATTCAATACGTACAAGAGGATGCATCCTTAAAGGGTAAAATCTGGATGACTGTGACTTTTGAGGAATATAGGCTAATGTGGAATAGCATACAGGATACTTACTTTGATGCGATCATTTATTTTTGTTATGAAATTATTTATGAAGCCAGCACGCCACTGCTCCATAGCCACGAAAGCTTGCGAGAGAGTCTTCTCACTGTGTACCTTCGTACACGGGCTTCTCTTTCGGTGTACGTGCTTCGGTTTGCTCCCTGTTGGAATTTATGGGAATTACACAAAATATGAGCGCTTACTTTCATTTTCATACTGATCAACCAGTTCGTAAAGTGTCCTATTAATCTGCACATGCAGAGTATTCCATTAGCCCGAATGACATAATAATTCGAAGTGACGGCTTGATTCACATGTGTTACACAAAGGGTTTTTTTGGGAGGGGGGGGCGGAGGGGGGGGAGGTCTGGGTCTGCAATGGTACACATTTGACAGAGAAAGGAATCCTGACAAACACGGAAGATCACATCGTCCTTTCTTTAAATTTACATATGAAGCTTAAATTAGTCATGTAAAATGGCATTTGTTCTCCTTTAGTATGCTCGGGGCATGTAAAACTGTACCCATTTACGTCACTCTGTGCGCATGCTTCTTTTTCATCAAGTGAACAATTATTTATAGCGCATTGAAACACACGAAGTGTATCGTAGTCATTTTACGTTCAGATGAGTGGGAGCAATGGTTCAGATTATCAACACGTATCAGAATTTCTATATTCTGCATCTAAACTGCCCCTAATTGGTATATATACATGTTACAAAGTGAATTTTTCTCTTCTAGCACACAAAAATATGACTAATGTTATATTTTTCTGCATTGTTTTATCCTATCCACTTTGATAAGAAAGATTAATTAATCTTCATATTGCTCAACCTGAGTATTACATTTAACCAATCAAATATAAGTTCCGTGAGTGAGGTTGACATTATTTCTGGATTATTCCCTAGGATTTCAATTATTTTATATCGAAAAGAACATCAGCAGCAAGAGAACATGTACAGTACTATCAAAATGTCTTACAAGTTTTGAATTGTAAATTTTAATGCTCAATTGTATATCACTTAGTTTCGACTTCTTCATGTAACACCCTGATGTTGAATTCCAACTTGTAGATTGCATTTACTGTTACAGTATACAGATATTTGAATACCCCTGATACGTTTTTTTGCTGTGAGTTTGATTTTGGCGAGCAGGAAATAAAGCGTTACCTTATGCTACAAGGCAACGTATGATATTGGTAAAGTTCACAGAGAGCCGGTTCAAAGCCCCCCCCCCCCCCACCAAAAAAAAAGTGCCATTAAGAAATACTTCAATATTTTAAATCAATATGCTGCATAGCACTTTGTAATGAGGACTTTGAGCTCAAAATCCGAATCATATTTAATTTACCTTTGACCATCAAATGGCTTCTCGGGATGGTACCTTCCTTTGTGCCATATGAAAATGACCGTCAGGCCAAACAAGGCCTATGCTTAAATATGGATAAGTGCATTGCATTAATTGTACTGTTGTGGCTCACCTATTTTTATGTAATATCCAGATCATTACAATTACGTATGCATTACCTTAAATAGCCCTTTTAATTCAGATATCATATGTGTTGTGTTTCAGGATCCCCAAATCATCATGCCATAGGAACGTAACTCAGTTCTGAATTGCCTAACCTTTTCACTTGCTGCTACCACAAAATTAAGTTTACAACAGCTTATATACCTGATATGATCGGTGTCTTAAAAAGACGTAAAAGGGTCCGTGTAACTAAGTCCTTTGAATCGTCATATATTTTAAGTATGTCCTAATGGCAATGTAAAGGTAGTAGTTGAGGTAAGCCCTGTTGCATGATGGAAAAACTGCCGACGAAGGAGTTGCGCCTTGTCAAAATTGACCCTGATTGACAGCTACTGCGATATTCTACAGAAATGTACACCTTGAGCATAAGGTAATTTATTAAAAAAAAAAAAAAAAACAGAACTGTCATACACACACACACACACACACACACACACACATATATATATATATATATATATATATATATATATATATATATATATATATATATATATATATATATACAATTAGCTGGAAACTTCAAATTCTATCCAGTTAGATATAAAACATTTGAACCATGTCCTTTCCAAAAAACTAAACTAATAAATGCTCGCAGTAAATCTTTTCAGACTAACAGTCTTGCTAGGTACTATTACCCCCCCCCCCCCAAAAAAAAAAAAAAAACAAAAACAAAAACAAAAAAAACAAAAAACCAAACAAAAACCAAAACAAAAAAACATTCGGTGAAGTGCATTGACGGTTGTATTTGGTACGGCGCCATAACAATATTGGATATAATAAGAGTTAAAAATAAAGAAGATCGTCAGTGAAAAACTAGCGAAACAGAACGTATTTATCTATGAAAATACCAGAATCTTCCAAGGTGGACCTGGAACCCTCTTTTTAAGCATGCGGTCGGGCGGCTCTCGAGCACCCGGATCGCGAGTCAACACCAACATTTTGGTGTTTCTTCCGTCATGAAAAGAAGAAGAGGTAGAAGAAGAAGAAGAAGAAGAAGAAGAAGAAGAAGAAGAAGAAGAAGAAGAAGAAGAAGAAGAAGATGAAGATGAAGAAGAAGAAGAAGAAGAAGAAGAAGAAGAAGAAGAAGAAGAAGAGGAAGAAGAAGAAGGAGAAGGAGGAGGAGAGGAGGAGGAGGAGGAGAAGAAGAAGAAGAAGAAGAAGAAGAAGAAGAAGAAGAAGAAGAAGATGAAGAAGAAGAAGAAGAAGAAGAAGAAGAAGAAGAAGAAGAGAAGAAGAAGAGAAGAAGAAGAAGAAGAAAAAGAAGAAGGGTGTGTGCAAGTCAGGGGCGTTAGAGTGAGTAGTACAGTGTGGCGTCTGCACAAACTTACTCATAGCCTAAACCCAAACAGGCCTGACAACTATGTTCACAGGTGTCCTTAGCTTTTGAGTTAACTTGCACACAGGAACAGCCCGTGGCTTTCGGAGAACCGCCATTCCTTTGATAGTATCACACACAGGGTAACAGTGTTAAAAGTAGAGAGAAACCTGCTATCGCCACTATTGCGGCTTACTCCTTTCGAAAAAAAACAAAAAAAAAAAAGGCAAAGAATTTTTATATGCGTTTTCCCACAGGGAGGTTAACACATACCACAGCCTTTGATATACCAGTCGTGGACCACTGGCTATCATAAAAAAAATAAAAATAAAAATAACATGAATCTCAACTTAGGGTCATGTCGGTGCATATTGGCTACACTGTTGTAGGAAAGAGGTGGCAGATTTATTATCATACTAAAAGTTCTGACAAGTCAATATTGCAACCACAGTTTTCTGGCATAGTAGGATTTGATGTAACTGCAGTTTTGAGTCTCTACTATTACCCTTATTAACTATGTGACTAAAATTTCAAATAACAAATGGTGTCATTTACACATTCATGTTATTTACATGTGTAAGAATGACCATAGTAATATGCCTTTAGAATTCAGAAATTTATATCATTCTTTCTTGTATCATCATTTTATTACAAGATGACTGATATTGCAACTTTCACTTTGGTTGCGAATATATCTAATTATGCCTCACCAATTAAAAGACCTTTAAGATTATGTGTACAATAGGGTTCCAAGTAACCAAAGAACGGCGACGCTGTGATGGCAACCACTATCAATGCCAGTAGATCGTCATGGTTATCTGCTTGCCATCTTGGTTGGATAAATCAGCTCATGGTTTTGTGAAGCTTACTGTTATTGAAGCAGAGGAACAAATACAACATTTGTAAAATTATTCTTATAGTATCAGAATTGAACATTTAATTGCTCAATATTTAACTAAAACAAAAATAAACGATAAATTGATGAAAACAAACAAATAGACTCATTACTAACACCTCTGTTGGTAAAAATAAGGTGTATTAATTAATTTTAGACATGGTCTCTCACGGCTTAGGAATTATTTTGAGCATATAGGTAATACTACAGAGTGAATGTACAGTGGATTAATCGAAATATAACCTTGAGTTTTCATCCATAGTTTACACCCCTAGCATCTTCTTTGGCAAACTCAAATGCAGACACAAATGATTCAAACTGTATTGACTCTGTAGATATTGCTCACTTAATGATCTAGGAATATTTGGATTGTGTTCTGATCAGCCAATATTTAACTTAATAAAAAATAAAATAAAATAAAGTAAAAGTTCTCGTTTTGTCCACTCATGAAAGCATCATGGAGTCTAGGCCCCAAAACTCCAGTCGGTGTCAAAATGATGCCCACTATAGAGCTGCTGATACCATAGGTGAACAAAAGACATTCAATCAGACGATTTCGGAGGCATGTAGTTACAGGCAGGATGGGGTAGGGAACAAGTAAAAATGTGTTTATAATGTCATTTTGATTGATTTGCATGCATTTCATGCCAGATATTACAAGGGCTGCCGTATGTCATTTATTCCCTCACATCTGCAAACAGCTGCAAGAAGCCTTACTTAAAAGATGAATGAAATTGTAGAAGCCGGCTTTGAGCTTGAACAAGTCTATGGATGGTGCAAAGATATATCATAACTTCTTGTGCTCAGCTGAAATGGTATCGCCAATCGCTAAGTGTTTTGAGACGAGGCACCCACCATGTTATAGATTGTTTCAAGCAATGAAAATGACAATGTTGAAAACTTAATGGATATTATGGTCAAACAGATCGCAAATGAATCAGAGTAAAGAAGTTGTCCACGTAAAAGTGCAGCTGTTGCGACAAGCTCCTAAAAGAAGATGTTGCCGTTAAAATAATACTTAAAATGATGATGATGATGATGATGATGATGATGATGATGATGATGATGATGATGATGATGATGATGATGATGATGATGATGATGATGATGATGATGATGATGATGATGATGATATACATCATCATCATCAATTTCAGAGACGTTAGATTGAAAAGAGATCCGGACCCCTGAAAAAGTCTATTTCATGTTGTAATGAACAATTTGGTGCCACTATTCCATTACAGACTGGTCCCATTTTTAGGTGGTTTACTTCTGTTTTACTCTACATGGCTTAACAAACAGAGAAGATGGGCAGTGGTATGCCCAAACATACCCACGTGTATCAGCCAATGAAACGAATGAGTCAATAGGGAAAGAGGCCTTGCCACGTACATGTTTTGTAGCCAAAAGCCAAAAATGCCCGAGAGTTGGGCCACACATACTACTTTACTCTTTATGCTTTAGCCCTCAAAGTGTTGACACTTTCATGACCTAGGGTTGTCAATCTTAGGTTCTTGCAGCATATGCTGTTATGGGTTAAAATTCAATAATACTGATTTCATTAACCGACCACAGATTTTCGTCCAGGAATTGCTTCACCATGTTGGTGCATGAATTGTCAGCTACTTATGATAGTATTTCCCAGTTAGTTAAAATGTTTGAATACGTTGCATTATCTGTTTGAAAATTATGGGTATAGCAAATATGTATAAATAATCCCCCAGGTTAAATTCTTCTCACAGTGGAATACTTTTTGCTTTTAGCTGTTAACATACTGGTTAACACAACCATTGCTCTTGCTACAGTAGTTTCTAAAGTGTTTGAAAACATTATGCTAAGCAGATGTGAACAGTACCTGCATACATCATGTTATCAATTCGGGTTTAAGAAGGGAAAGGCCACCGACATGTGTATTTATGTTCTAAAAGAAGTAATATATTACTATAAATCACGTAAGACCCCAGTTTTTGCATGTTTTCTTGACGCCAGAAAAGCGTTCGACAGTGTTAATCATTGGACCTTTTTGAAAAAGTTGCTTGAGCGTGGTGTTACAACATATATTGTCAGACTCCTGATGACATGGTTTCAAACTCAGACTTTCTGTGTAAGTTGGGGAGCAGACAGTTCATATTGTTTTAATGTTTGTTTTATTCAGTTATTCGCACAAATTGCAGGCATATGTATGACAATGAAGTCTGGTGTAAATAATGGAAGAAATTAGCATATGCTCCAGGTTACCAGGGTTGCATCATAGGGATTTATCAATGTTTCCCCTACATCTAGGATGTAGGATCTAAAAAGAAAAAAACAAAAACAAAAAAACAGCCATTGGGTGGACCGTATTGCTTTCTGGTATAATTCTAGAGTATTAACATTTAGGTCATGCAATACTTTCCGTGCAAACTGTATATTCTCGACATGTTTATCCTTACCTTGAAAAACACAAACAGTATCGAAAACGTTTACAAGAGATATATTGGTTTAAACATATTTTTATTTCTGTAAGGATACAATTGGGAAACATGGCAAAGCCCTATATAAATCCCTCTTGCACATGAAAAAGATTAAAGAAGTGTTGTTACGTGTCACAGGTTCAGAGACAATTCACCATAAGAAAAAAACGCCACAAGACGAGGACAGGTAGAGTAGCGACGCCACACGAGCATAAGTGGAACGACACAAGACGTCACAGATAGAGGGTAGGGAGATGAAGTCCGCCTTCGCTTAACTTTATACACAGATGATACATTTCTGGTTTCAAGATTTTGACCTAGTATGAACTACGTCACAGCTCCCAGTCTGCCTGTTGTTTGGATAAAGTTATGGACTGCGTCAAAAATAATTTCATTTTGCTTGGAGGTACATGTTTTGAACCCATATAATAAAGTTGAAACCGTAAATGGTGCAAAGGACATAATTTGGTTCTGAAGTGTATTTCTCTGAGTTGTATAAAAAGGACACTCGCAACAATAATGAAAAACATCTTCATTTCCGTTTCCACAGGCACACTGAGGGGAGTCTATCAGACCCTTTTTGAACAGATCTGAGTTTAGCTTGCTGCATCCCATACGAAACCGTGCGTGGGAAACAGCAAGCCTTCTGTCACCTCTGTAGTATAGCTTGTTTGCACCTTTTTTCCTTTTGTCTATTTTTTTCTTAAAAGATGTAAGGTCTTCGGAATTACGCAGATCAGTAGCAAGTTATTCCACAATCGTACAACCGATGGAAAGAAAGAAGTGTTAAATCGGTTCGTTCGTGATCGAAAAACAGAAATATTCGTACCAGATCTGACATTGTACTTGTTTCTTTCATTGACCCGGTAAGGAATGAGATTGCATAAGTATGCGGGAGCTACACCGTGCATGATCTTGTAAAATAAGATCAGCTTGCTTCTGTCACGGCGCCGAGATAATGTTTCAAATCCTGTTTCTTCATAAATTAAATCATGACTAGTCCTAGAAGTGGCCCCAGTAATAACTCTGGCTGCTGCCAATTGGACGTTTTCAAGCTGTTGAGACTCTTGCAGCGTGCAGTTTTCCCATACCACTGACCCATACTCCAAGAGAGGTCTGATAAATGAGAGATAAAGAATTTCCAAGGATTTCCTATTGATAAGAAACTGCAGATATTTAAGAATATTCACCATTTTCATTCACTTGGTTGTTTTATTTTTGATATGTTAGACCAGGACAGATCACTGCGAATTGTTGAGCCTAAATGTTTGTGATCAGAAATTTCGGGTAACTTTTCATTCATAAAAACTAAATCGGGGTAATTGGAAGGATTCCTCTTCTTGGAGATGACCATACTGGTAGATTTCGCAGGGTTGAATGAAACAGGCCATTGCCGCGACCAACACTCGACTGCCTGCAAGTCAGTATTGAGAGCATTGGTCGCAGCAAAGGCGTCATCCACTTTGATGAACAGAGTTGTGTCATCGGTAAAGAGCCGAATGGATGAATGAACTATATCCACTATATCATTCATATATATCAGGAACAGAAGTGGTCCTAATACAGAACCCTGGGGGACGCCTGCTTTGACTCGTCCCCAACGCGAAGTCGCACCCTAGACAACAACTCTTTGCTCACGTCCGTCTAGGTAATCACTGCAGCGGTGTGCCGCTTATTCCGGCTTTTTCTAATTTATATATAAGTCCCGGGTGATAGACGCGATCAAAAGCTTTTGTTATATCACATAATATAACCCTTACATCTCTCTGAAAATCTACTGCTTCATAAAAATGATGGTACAAAAATACAAGTTGATTGACAGCACTGTCACCCGGTATGAATCCGGACTGTGATTCCGATATGGCCATGTTGTCTCGGAAAAAGTTAAATACGTATTTAAATACTACTCTCTCGAAAACATTGCTTACGGTACTTAATAATGATATTGGTCTATAATTATTACAGTGGTTCGTTGATCCCTTTTTAAAAATTTGGACTACATTAGCCTTCTTCCATTCTCCTGGGAATTTACTGTTAATCAAAGAAATGTTAAAGGGCTTTGCCAGAGAATCTGTAATAGCAGGGGCACCCTCCCTGAGTAAGCGTGCACTTATGTCATCTGGACCATTGGCTTTTGAAATATCCAAACGTTTTAGAACCCAAAACATGTCGTTGCTACTTATTGAAATGGTTTTTAATGTAACCGGATTATTTGCTTGGCACGTTGGGGGCGTAAAATTTGTATCATGCCTTTGGTTTGGTCAAGAAAGAAATCGTTTAGAATTTGGGCTTTAGCTTCGTTGTCAGTAAACGTTTTATTTTCATGGAGCAGTGCTGGGATATCAGGCGCCTCATCTCCCAGGCGCTCGTGATAGTGTTCTTCAGCGAGTCTCAAATCTTCAATATATTTATTTCTTAGTTGCCTTAAGTATGGCCAGAGTTGCGGTCTGAGTTTGGCACGCTTATGGACACGCTCTAGCTTTCGCTTGGTGGTGCGGAGGGCTGACGTGTACCAGGGCGCGTCGCCTGGACGTATGATTACAGTGCGACAGGGTATGCAGTCCTTAGCTGCTGAAAGGAAGGTATTTGACCATTTGTCACAGGTTATATCAATGTCGTCGGAGTCAAAGCAGGCGTCCCAATTACATGACAATATTTTTTTCTCTGAAGGTGTCAAAATCGGCTTTTTCATAGTCCCAGAGATATATTAATCTTTGGCTGCGACCATGAAGTGCCTAATTTATAGCTTTAGTGTTGAAATGTATATATATATATATATATATATATATATACATATATATGGTAAATCATAGTCTTGTTAGACGTTATTCTCACAGAGCCCAGTATGACACATCTGCTGAACTGAGGATTTTGATAATTCCCACCAACCAGTTAGATTCATCACATGGTGCACTTGTAGGACTCTCTATTTTCTCTTCGCCTGGTGTTTAAAATGAAATAAAGCACATGCATTAAATAGGGAGAGAGATAGAGATAGCTTTGTCTGCTATATTTATGCGTGAAGGATTTATACTTTAAGACAAAAGTCCAGATTCTTTTTTCTTATCATATATGTATCACTCCCAGCTGTTGCCACCTCGACGCTAACGTCCTGAAAGCCACCCCTTTTGTCTTTTTTTATGTTTTAAAATTGCCAGGTTTATTTCTACATCGTCCTAGATTTATTGATATTTTTTGCAAGTACGCAAAGACATCACAATACAGACACATTTTTTCAATGCCAGGGATACCAATATACCTGTCCTCAATGAGTCAAATAAAGAGTGAAATAATTCCTTGGATTTGGTGAGACAGAACCCCATGGGTTTCTTTGTCATCTTTAAGACTCGATAGTACGCGACCAGTGTGCTTCAATAGCTAGAAGAGACCGAAATATCGGATTTTTCAGACATATCAGGAGAGACCCAACCTTTCTTATTAATGAAAAATAAATGCGAGAGTCGGCACCCTGTGCTATATTTTTACTGTATGGGATGCCTGTGTAATAAACACTTAATATTTGTGTTCGTGGGTCATAAAAGTAATGTAAATGTCCTGTTCCCAGTGTTCTAGTATTTTATATCATGGAAAGTTCAAATGATCATTTTCAGTTTTCTGTTTGGTTAAGATGTTATTATACTGAGTTCTCTGTATTTTTTTTTCTTTTAATTTTCCAAAGTTACATTTTTTCCTACATCAACATAAAACATTCCACTCTGAAAGCTCAAAAACAGTTCCCATTATTTCAGTTTTCCTAAATAACAATTTTTCCTCTATCAAGATATAGCATTCTACTCACTCTGAAAACTGAAAATATTTTCTATTATGAAATACTGTAGTGTCAGTGCTGACCAAGCACCTCATTGTTGCTGGCTTTCAATGTGTTTCCGTAGATAGTACTCATATCCAGGCATACTAGTGAGGAATTTAAGAATCAAGTTATTCCCAACACGGTTAACCCAGAAATAATGTGTTTAAAAGGGCGTCTGAAAAGCTCAGCATGTATATTGTTGCGGCACCTTATTCTACTTTCCTTTTCTAAAACATTGCCGCCAGCCCCTCTTCTTCGCCCAAAACCATACATTTTCTTTTAATCTATGTTTCATATTGTGAAGAAAAAATTATCCTTTTCTCCTTATTTGGGTAGATAGGCGAAATATTACAAAGGGGTCCACTTCAGAGGTTTTCTGGGCCTACAAAGCAAAATATTGAACATTAAACATTTTGTGGAAAATCTACTCACTCTCTCTGATTGATCCTTGTCTTGTGATAATAACTCTTTTAATACTATACTTGTGATGTATTGTCATGAAAGTATCTGTTTTAAATCTATGTTTAAGATGAAACTTTTGAAGTTTTTCCAGGATGAGATAATGAAGATGTAGTTTCCTAATCTAATACCTAGTTCAGTCACTAAAATAACAGATTAGGAGCGCCCATTGTTCTCTCCCTAGCCCACTAGCCCATTGTCCTCCCCAACTTATGAACAGCTTTTGTTTTTAAATTAAAGCACACAAAATACAAAATTATAAGAGAAAAAGTCGTTTGTTCTTTCCAAAAAATTGATTTTCCAGCAACGTCTCTTATGCCAAGGGAGGTAAAACAAAACCGCAAATTTTTAACTTAAACTCGACCTCTTCTAATTAGACATTTTCAGAGAGCACATAAGTATTGGCACTTCTATTGGAGAGAGAGAGAGAGAGAGAGAGAGAGAGAGAGAGAGAGAGAGAGAGAGAGAGAGAGAGAGAGAGAGAGAGAGAGAGAGAGAGGGGGTACATGCTCTTATTATAGTACCCATTATCACATGTACAAGCCAGAAGACTGACATATTATTACTAATCACAAAACATACAGGCTTTATTATTGGAGGAAATGCGGTTTGTTCATTCCAGGGCGTTTTTTCAGCAAAGTCTCCTGTGTCAGAAAAATATCAACAAGTCCATCACATTTGCAGTTTAACCATGACTTTTCCAACTAAATATATTCAAACAACACATTATTTTGCTATAAATATGATCACTTCTATTGAAGGCAGAGAGAAAAATGTGCAATGTTATTACAATATTTAATAGCACAACTGCAAGTGAGATTTAATGATATATCTCGCTGAATTACTTATGGTTGCTAGGCAATGATAAGCAACACCATTTACCGAAAAAAAAGCCAACACACCCTTTTATTGTATCTAATTACACACACTTGATATGATATCATATGCCTGTTGTATTGGCAATACTATAAAGTTTCTTCATAAATTCCACAACCAGGATCCTGTTACCAAGTGACACAGGAGCCAGATAATGGTATAGGACCAATCATCACAAAGATGATGAAGACGAAAAAGGGATCGAAGCTGAATTTAGGATGACATTAAACTTTTTGTAACACTCTATTATAGCCAGAAAAAAATGCAGTTTCGTTATTTCGAAGAAAATAAAAACATAACAAGTAGGGTGAAAAGGCAGTGTCCTTGTGGCAGCATTAATTTCCTTTTCTTTTGTTGTTTCGGCTCTTGTGGTTTTGTTTTTTTTTTCTTTTCGGGTCAGGAATCCGTTACATCACTCAACTGCATTTACCTTACCCCTGTGAACCACGAACAGTTTCATTCAGGCAAGATCTAGATGTTTCGATGAGTGCTGCCAGTTGGTAAATCCGTTCAAATATTAGTTGTGCAATACGCGACATCGCAGATAGATTTATATCATAGTTGCTCAAGTTTTTACGAACCACTCGTACGGATCTGGATCGATCATGCCGCCTCAGATACTTAGACAGTGTGTAAAGCATAACCCAGAACGACACTCAATTTGACCATAACAGCCTCCTGAAAACAGAACAACGATACCAGTATCCACTATCGTACTTCCCTGTGGTCAAAGATGGATGTTAGTCAGGCTGTACAAATCAAAACCTGCTGCTGGTGGACTTCTTTGACTAGGCATGGTTGCTTCATCTTCAGTTTTTGCAAAGTAAATTGCTGCATGTCTATTCTGTCCATCGATAATGGTACTTCCCATACTCTACATGGCTTACACAAAGTTGAAACTTACCGTGTTAACACACCAGTGTCATAGACTGTTTGTTTAGTGTCAATATTCTTCATGAATGATCCGGTTTACTACGTAATCATTTACGTCATGTTCTAGATTGAAGGTATTAACAATATCATTTAGGGAATCCTCACATCTTATCGATATATAGTATATGCAGTACTGACCACAAACTGTGGAAGAGTAACCTTGTAGCCCCCTTTTCTTATATATGCAATTAGATCCTAGAAGTCAGAAAATTCCATATTTGAAAAGATGTAGATCGTAAGGATTAAAATATTCTTTTCCTGATTGCCCACAAAAAAAACAACCCAGTGTGAACCGGGTAAATGACTCAAATGTAGATTAGTTACATAACCTTTTCCACATGCAGCTCTAAAGCCGCTTACAGCTGGCACTCTGTTCGAAGTAAAGACTCCTTGAAATATTTCACGTGCCAATCTGTTGCTTTGTAAAGATCCACTGATCCCTCAACTGTCGATTTCAATTTAGTCGGAGCCTCCAGTATAATAGATGTTTCCGTCTTTGTCAATTTCTCACACACTTTCATGTAAAATGTAACAAACTACTGTCATATTTTCTTTAAGTAGGTCAGCCAGTTTAATGTCAAAGCTGAGTTTGCCTTTTCTCAGGAGTTAAAATGGCTTCCTGAATCTTGTTCTGGTGTAAAATCGGACCTATAAAGTGTGGATCCTTTCGAATAATCGATGACAGGATGGATACTGATATCAGAGTTGCGATATAATGTATTGGTAAACTGCAAAGGGACAGGTATCATCACATATGGTTGTGATTTTTAATGATCCAATTCTATTGATTAAAATGGTTTTATCAATTCGAGAGGAGAAGACAGAAATGGGCTGCAAGTAGTAATGGCAAGTGTGAATCTATTTCCTAGTAGGCAGACAAGACGGTAGACCATTGGTTTGTGTGGTGTGGTGCAGATAGAGAGATGAGCGGATAGATAGATAGATAGATAGATAGATAGATAGATAGATAGATAGATAGATAGACAGACAGATCGATCGATCGATAGATAGATATAAAGATAGATAGATAGATAGATAGATAGATAGATAGATAGATAGATAGATAGATAGATAGATAGATAGATAGATAGATAGATAGATAGATAGATAGATAGATAGATAGATAGATAGATAGATAGAGTGAGAGAGAGAGACAGAGAGAGAGAGAAAGAGAGAGAGAGAGAGAGAGAGAGAGAGAGAGAGAGAGAGAGAGAGAGAGAGAGAGAGAGAGAGAGAGAGAGAGAGAGATTACAGAGTTTTCCAATTAGTCACACATCCCAGTGCATAGAGTGGGACCTGTCTCTGATCTTTTTAGATCACCTCGGAAATGTATACAGATAATGCAATGAAATGTGTCATATGAATGTAGGTCAATACTTTGTTTACCAGCTGCCTAAAATTCACCTCAACGAAGCAATCTAACTTTATGACCTGGCGCAGACTCAATGACTATATTGACTTCTAGAATAAATAGAAAAAAAAGAAAAGGCATACCCACAATCATAACAGCCTGTATCGTGTTTATGACATTTACGAATGTGGAACATTACAGCAAGACTCTTCATCCATATTATACAGTTGTTAAGAAACACATAACAAAATTTTTCACAGTGGGAGAAACACAATACCTACACAGGAATTCGTCCAATGTGTGAAAACATTGGTGATGAAATTCATGAGTAAAGGCTATAATAAAGTTCACATACAAAAATCTGTACAAAAATGCTTTCAGATGCAAGAGCATATACAAGGAAAATGTGAATACTCTTCACGGGATCCTGTTAAGAATGTGCCTAAACGGTATGTAATGTATTTTAAATGATATCGACAAGTAGTTTATGATAAGGATGACAGTTTGGGCAATAAATATGCTTAAGGCGAAATAATGAATTCTTTAGTCAGTTTCAAATCTTAAGTCATAGTTTGCACATGATGATAACATATCATAATCCTATTCATCTAGTCTTCTAATCTATGTCATACATCAAGTGGAGCAAGATAACAACAGTTTTTACAGCTTCAGTGCACTGTTGCCATCAAAGTGTCACAGTGAAGTTTTAGGTCTGGATACATTCAGGTACTGAGATACACAGGTCATATCCATTTTCCCATTTGTTGCACCATTCAGCCCAATATCTAATGAACCAGTCCAGATAAGATGATTACATTTTTAGCAAAGCTGTTTTCTATGCACGGCGTGTGCAGTGTAGCTTCATGTTCACTTTGACCTCCTTTCAAGGTCATGTGAATCCTAGTTTTGAGATGCCCATATGGCCCAGTGGACTCCAAGTAATCTTTGTGAAGCGAGATTGTTATGTAGTATCCCTCAACACCCTGATGCAATACACTGGCTTTTTGGTAAGTTTCAGCCGACAAAGGAAGTACATCTTCCAACAGTAAAGACAGGGCAGTGCCAGTGTACCTGAGGATAACAGCTGCCTTCTGCTCAACAGCAGTTTCTTTCTGTGACACCAGCCCTTCAGATTTGAAACTTCCATAGCAATCCAATATGGACACATCTTCTCAACATGTGGTTCCAAATTTACCATGGAGATTATCAGAATGTCCATCAGACATATTTAATGGTAGGCACTCCTTTATGTTGGCTAAACTACTGGTTTCACAGTATTATTGGTTCTCCTTTGGAGTCAAAACACTCAAATTTCACATGCCTCGTTTTATGGCAGTAACTACATGTGGGTCCACTGAAGAACCTTCGCTATGTTTTCTGATTAGCAGGTGTATCAGACTGAGGAGAAATCTTTGGCTTTTGTTCTTCTTGACTTTTGATGGGAGAGAGGTTCCCAGTTCCCTTGTTTTTTTTCTTTTGAAATTTAGACCTAAAATAACACTGTTAGGGTTTTTCCAAAGAAGCTTCTAACTGCCAATTCATAGTCATCAACCAAAACTGTAGTTTCATGTAATGTATCTGCTTAACGTTCATCCAGGTAGGTCTAAATTTCTTTCGCAATGCTACCTTTAAAATCTTCCACAAATGTAAGTTCCCTTAATTTGTCAAAATGGTTGTATAATTTCGTGGAGACATACAATCTGTTAAAGATATTGTCTTTCCCTCTCGCAAATTCCACATACGTTAAACTTTGTTCCTTTTGGCTGTCCTTAAATTTCTGTCCATAAGCCTCAGGTACTAACTCATATGCGTCAGAACAGTATCGTTCAACACCTCATACTCAGAACTTTGTTCTATGGAGAGGGACCAATAAACATTTTCTGCTTTTCAATAAACAAACTTTGCATAAGAAGAGGCCACACTCTTCTAGCCCATTGCCCGTTTCAGCTATTTTCTACAAAGACAGAAAGAATTTTGACAATTCTTTTATTTAATTTTGGTAAAGCGTACATTTTTGGCTAAATCAAAAGATCCCGAATGTGCTGAATCTGTGATCTAAAATATTTAAATGTAAGCTTTCTTAGTTTTACCTTTTGCTCCTTAGCCTCTCTCCCTTTCTGTGCTTTTCTTTTTAGCCTCTTTCACTGATTTTAGCCTTTGCTCTCTTGCTTCTCTTTAATGCTGAAGTTTTACCTTAGCTATTTCCAACTGAATTGCCAAAATTCTATCCTCTGATCCCTTATCCTAAGGAATCCTGCCTCAACCAAACGTGAAATTAGCTTTTGTTTGAGTTTTGTTATACCTGATTGTACTTCAAGATTTAAGTATTTGGCCACATTTTCAAGTCCTCTTTGTACAATTTATATATAAAAAAAAAGTTGACTTTTAAATCCTCATTAGCCAAAAAACACTTAGATATCTTCGATCTCTTGACATGTTGTCCTCTTGGCTGCATATTGACAAACAGATATGTTTATATGTTACAGATATCCTTTGTTGAGTTACAACTGTAAGATTCAGTATTTACAAACTTCTGCAAGTTTCCATATGAATCAACCATTATGTGCTTATTGCAATATTTTTCAATGTTTCGTCTGGAACTTGATCCTTTTTTTTTCTTGATTTAACCTGGACAAGCCCCCACAATTTATTACAGTGCCCTACTTCAGAATATTAGCAGAACGCAATAAAGAATGACAACAATCGTATAACTTCAAAAATAACAATATATTGAAAATCAAAATTATTACAAAGTAAGTAAACTTATCTCCCTTGGTATGTCATTAGATAATCATGCATAAGTAGACCCTCATCCCCGGTGAGATTACCCACAGTTACTGTCTCACTGTTCCAAGTCCTATGACAGGTGCCAAATGATCTGGTACAAATCCCACACAGGTTCGGTTTGGTTCCAATGGGGTATTGTAGGGTGTGGTGCTGATCCAATCCCACACAGGTGCAGTTTGGTTCCAATGTGGTAAAATTAAAGCCAAATATACCAGTTCACTAGAGATACTGCCCACACTACATAGGTGAAAACAAATACAGCTCACAGTCCCACTGGTTTGTCGTCACACAGCTTCTGTCAGATCTTTCCGAATTTTCTCTCTCCAATCAAGAAAAGACCTGCATTATATATATATATATATATATATATATATATATATAGACAGACAGACAAACAGACAAAATGGCAGATAGAGACATAGATATATCGATAGATAGCATAGATAAATAGATAGCTTACATAGATAGATAGATAGATAGATAGATAGATAGATAGATAGATAGATAGATAGATAGATAGATAGATAGATAGATAGATAGATAGATAGATAGATAGATAGATAGATAGATAGATAGATAGATAGATAGATAGATAGATAGATAGATAGATAGATAGATAGATAGATAGATAGATAGATAGATAGATAGATAGATAGATAGATAGATTATAACAGTTTTCCAATTAGTCGCACATCCCAGTGCATTGAGTGAGACCTGTCTCTGATGTTTTTAGATCACTTCGAAAATGTGTACAGACAGTACAATGAAATGTGCAATATGAATGTAGGTCAATACTTTGTTTACAAGCTGCCTGAAAGTCACCCCAACGAAGCAGGAAAACTCTGTGACCTGGCACACACTCAATGAGCAAAGTAACCTCTAGATCAAAACAGGCTACCCACATTCATAACAGCCGACATCGTGTTTGTGACATTTATGAACTTGGAGCATTACAGCAACACTCTTCATCCACATTATAAAGTTGTTAAGAAACACACGACAAAGACATTTCACAGTGGGAAAACACAATACGTACACAGGATGTTGTCCAATGTGTGAAAACATTGGTGACAATATTCATGAATAATGGCTATGAATAATGCTCATATACAGAAATCTGTACAAAAATACTTTCAGACGCAAAAGCATGTACAAGGAGAATATGTATACTCTTCACGGGATCGATCCAGTTAAGAATGTGCCTAAACGGTACGTTATGTGTTTTAAATGATATTAACAAGCACTGGTTATGATAAGGATGACAGTTTGGGCTTAAAGTATGCTTAAGGCGAAATAATGAATTCTTTGTCAGTGTCAAATCTTAATTATAGTTTGTACATTAAGATAGCATTGCATAATCCTATTCATGTAGTCCTCCCTAATCATTGTCATACATCCAGTGGAAGAAGTAGCCTACAGGCTTTACAGCTTCAGTACACTTTTACCATTAAGGTTTCACAGAGATGTTTTATTTCTAGATACGTTCAGGTTCTGAGATGCATCGGTCATGTCCATTTCCCCATTTGTTGCACCATACAGCCCTATTTCTAATGAACTGTTTGAGTTTTTCCAAAAAAGCTTTCATGTGTCAACTCATAGTCATAAGCCAAAAATAAAGCTTCATGTTTTAAAGTACTGCACTGACTTTTTCTGGTAAACCTCTAAATATCAAAGTCCTGCAGTGACTTTAATTATATTTTTGATATTCAGTGATTTTAATTATATTTCGAATATTAAGAATTTCAAAAGTAAGCGGAAAGGGTTAATGGCAGTAAAAGTGGCACACTAGCTAAATTGTAGTTATTTGTGGATGGGTGATGGAACCATCTTATGTCATATTTACTTTAAGCAGTTCAGATGCACGTGGGTCATTAACAAGTCATTAATCACCACACAGCGAGAAGCCAATAAGACTGTAAAAATACGTTCTGGTCGTTAAATAGTCATTTAGTTATTACCTGATGAAGAGTCAACAAGGCATCTGGTCCATCCTTGCTTATTTAGTCATGAAATCGTAAATATCGCATTAAGCTATTTGGTAAACCAGACATTCACATATTATTGTTAACATTGAAGTATTTATTGAAAACAGGTAACTGGTAAAAATATACGTTCCTGAAACAATACGAGACTTCACTGGCGCTTCTCGGTGCTGATCTAAGAAAGATTACATGTGTTCATTAGCCATTGTCGTTATGAGTGTATTATCAAAACAACACCCACGAGAGCATATTGGTGACTCAGTAAGGTGACGTGTATTCTACATAAGCTATGTACATCAGAAATAAATAGCCTTTCTTACCATCTTGGCCACTGAACAGACGTGTTGGGTTGTCTCCCCCCCCCCCCCCCCCCTGCTTGCCTGCGCGACTGTATTATTTTATCATACCTGAACTATGGAACAGTGAATCTTCTGAAGTGACGCGAGTCAGCGCGTTTGCCAACAAGCCCTAACATTATAAAGAAAGTAAAGGACACCTCTCTCACCTATGGACGCAAGATCTTTACAATGTGATATACCTGCTTGATGTTCATTCAGGTAGGTCTTAATATCTTTTGCAATGCAACCTTCAAAATCTTCTACGAAAATGAGTTCCCTTAATTTGTCAAAATCATTGTCTATGTTCCTGGAGACACCAGCTGTTAAAGATATTGTGTTTCTTTCTGGCAAATTTCACATACGTTTAACCTTCTTCCTTTCGGCTGCCCTTGAATTTCTGTCTATAAGCCAAAGTCACCAACTCATATTCTTTCAGAACAGTATCCTTCAACACCTTATACTCAGACCTTTTTTCTATGGAGAGGGACCAATAAACTTCTTGTGATTTTTCAAATTGTCTGTCTGTCTGTCTGTCTCTCTGTCTCTGTCTCTCTCTCTCTCTCTCTCTCTCTCTCTCTCTCTCTCTCTCTCTCTCTCTCTCTCTCTCTCTCTCTCTCTTTCTCTCACTTTCTTCCAATTGACATATACCTGTCTCTTTGTGATTATATTTTAAGGAAAGATCGACATGGCTCAAAACTGACAGGGATGTTATCTACTAATCCTTACTGTTACTTCAACTATCAAGCTTTTTCATAAAATTTCTTTTACATATTTATAATATGCGAGGATGACTGGTTACCACATAGTTATTTGGATCAAATCGATGAGGCGAGCTCCACAAGAAAACAAAGAGTAAAAAGGGTAAACGTTTTAAGGTAGCAGCTTCCCATCTCCCAAAATATATACGAGATATGTTACATGAGCTCCACCCAGTCCATGTTTTTTTTTAACAATTCAGTCTGCCCTGGGCTAATCTTTTAAAGAATGCCCCAAGTACCAGGTCCACGTATTTGGAAAAAGAATTCAGATGGCAGCAATATACGTCACCCAAGTTTATAGGCTAGTGTTACAGTTTCAATGGGTCACAAAAAATGGTTGGTCCTTTTTCCTTATCAAATGGTACTACGTGTCATCAAAAGAGAGCTTAAGGTCAGTAAAAATATATTTGTCTCACCTTCCCTGTAAGGGACATGCGCTAATACCTTCTCACTAGACACACGTGCGAGCCCTGTACTTCTGATCTCATCAATGAGAGCATCCGCCGCTGATACTTTGGGGGTTTTTTGGTTTTTTTTTTTTTTTTTTTTTTTTTTTTTTTTTTTTTTTTTATTTGCTTGTTTTTTTTTCTTGTTGCCAGGCCATTTACTGGACTACCACTTTTCTGACATTTTGCTGTGGTGTGAGAGGTTAGCAGTCCTTTTTTCTTTTCAAAACTGGCCTTAACTGATCCAGACACACAGTCTTAGAAATGTGCTTTTGGACTTGGATATTCGGGTCGCTAATGATGGGTTTTGCAGTAATGTCTATCACAAAGTTGATGAGTATAACATTGAAGTAGTTAACTATCCTTTCTCTGTCAGTAATATTCAGCAGCCAGTGGATATAATACAATTTGCTTACAAATTTTAAGATTTTATTGCGTTTGTTCAAGATTTCAGGACTTTGCATCTAGAACCAAATTTATTTACAACAAACTTGAGTCAGGAGGATTCAAAGATGTACTTTTAAACAGATATTGCCGCAAAGTATGTTGTAAATATCCAGAGATTGTCTAAAAGTTTGGCTTCAAACATTTTTAATATTTCAAACTTGCCTGTTTTGCTACTTTATCTTTTTGGCATCATTGTGTTTTAATATTCACCTTTCAGGCAGATTAGGCTTACCTGTTTTCTGTCAGGTAACGCCCGTAGGGGCTACATGTAGCAAGCAGCTGGCCAACGACCATTACAAGTTTGCCTGATTGTACTTACTCTGGTTAAGAAAGATTACATTTTGATAACATGTTCTTAACGTTAATGCAAATGACTTTTATTCTTTTCTGGCAGTCCTAACTACATATTTACTCAATGTCAAAAATTACTCAGCGGCAGCAGCGAAATAGAGCTTAATTGTTAGGAGACTTTCAAAGTGAGAAGTATGTGTCATCATGGGATTTGTTTTAAATTTGTGGTGCAGGATGGCCATTGTTGCAGTAGTTGTAAGGATTTCCATCGTCTCATACGGTGGTCTAGCTGCAACTGTTTACTTCATAATCACTGGGACAGAATTTAACGCGCCAGTTTTTTTTCTTCTACCTCAGTTATACACTAACAGGTGGTTTAACTAAGGTAAGCTATGCCACTAGAAAGGACGCATACTGGTTCAAAGGTTAGTCAAATTATTCTTAGGCGAACATATTATATACACATTAATAGGTATGTTTGGTTTGAAAGGTATTCTTTATTATATAAACACGTTCATACATATTTTTTCATTATTTTGTGGGTTGTTTTACTGAATATTTACCCTACACAAAATAGTCGTTACCCACAGAAACATGTTGCGAAATATGATGTAAGTAGTTATAAACATATATATATATATATATATATATATATATATATATATATATATATATATATATATATATATATATATGTATATATATATATATATATATATATATGTGTGTGTGTGTGTGTGTGTGTGTGTGTGTTGTGTGTGTGTTTGTGCGGGTGGGTGGGTGGGTGTAAGACAGTGACAGGTTAGCCTATGGAGTGTAGCAAGTTATAGGAATAGGGTAATGACTACCAGGAAAAAACCCCAGATGCCACCAATGTTGGCCGTTTCAGTTTTACTTTGGTCACTGCTTCATTTGAACATATGTGACCAAATTAAAAATGTTTGTAGATTGTGGCAAACATGAATGCGTGAGATTATAATGCACAATTTTTTTTTTAATTAATAATTTAAGAAAAAGTACATTTACCCGATATTAGTATGCGCAAAATTATTTAGAACTACAGTTGACTCGCTAGGCCAGTGTTGAATATGTTCTATTCAATGACACAGTGAGCAAGTGTAACTCACTACCTTTCCCATAAAGTGATAATTTACGAGACCTAAGATAGCATGTCAGTTAATTCAGAAACTTGGTTCTGAAAAAGCATGGGATATAAACTCTCAAAGAATACTTAGTTTCGTTTTTAATTTTTAAGAGTGAAAGTAGTACTGTAGCCTCGTGCATCAGGTTCAGGTTCTTCAAATTATCCAAATAAATCAATACATGGAAGGGTTAATACATTGTGTATGCGCCTATTAATTGGCTGTGGAATCGAATAGAGCTAAGAAAAAAAATCGGGTATTTTGTGGTAAACCTTGGTTCTTAAGTGCCTTATCTCATCCATATTGACATTTTAGATACTGGGGGTCAACCAGAATGACTGATTTGCTGATAGAGGATTATAATTATGGACGTATCTATACATCTGCACTGACTAGTTTCCCCCTGAGTGTCCTGGAAATTTCCAGCGACCATGGAGAGTATTGGCTACAATAAGAATACAACATACTCTTTAGGGCATAAACCCAATTTTAAGACCGAAAAAGACTGGCAAGTAGATAGTGCGGCAACATTTGTGAGGATTTGCAAGGACAATACGCCCATAAACTATCAGTACAGCAGTAAAAACATTCAAGGGAGTATGGGGAAGATTGACTTTTCCCATTTCAACTTATTCTGGGCAACACAGTGTATTCAGGCTCAGGCCCAGTATCCACTGTTGATAAGCAGGTCAATTAATCATAAGGCAAAAAAGCCACCACGGATATCTTTTATTTGGAACATAATCTTTTTAACATATCGGCAGAGTGTTCCTCTGTTGCTGACAATATTGTTGGTGCCTACAAAGATGTAAATCACACGGGTGAAATCAGCAGCACGGGTCCAGAACTCAACACGAATCTTAATGTAGAGGCAGTTAACCGGCCAATTAAAATGTTGCTTTATTTGCACTAAAGTTGACAAATTAACTAAAAAAGAAAAAAAACGAAAAAAGCTCCGAGGTCTAAAGGATGCTTAGACAACCAACCTCAAAATCCAAAACCTCCCAGGCCGAAAAGGAAGAAATGCGTATTCAAGTTACTTGGCTATCGTGAGATAGTCATGCCTCCGATAATGATGACGTAAAATGACAATGTAACACTCGGGTGTACAGTTTGCACAACCAGCTGTCGCACCTGTGTGCTCAAGGAAGATGTTCCATCTGATGCACACACAGGTGGCACGACCAGTGGTCACAATGATGCGCTCAGTACTAGAGCTGTTGCTACCAATGGTCATAATATTGTATCCCACACTAATGGAGGCACAACTAGTGGTCGCAAGAATGTGTTCCACTATGATGAGTCACCGGTTGCTGAGGGTACTTATAAGACATATCTGTATGTTGGTGCTGTGGACCCCGGTCATAGCAAACATATCCTTCTGGGGCATTTAAAAATGGGGATCCCAAATGGCCTGCCCTGATTGTATTGCAACAGCTTACTGCAATGTCCTCTGACAAAGTCATTTAAAATAACAGTAGCTTGTGAGGACAGCGAATGCGACCAAGAGCATAGTAGATTGCCACATGGCAAAATAGTGTGCCCCTTTACTTTGCAAAAAGCCAATGCACCAAGAGCTGGGCCTCATGTCGCTCTATGGTGACCTGAGCTAAAAACTCACAGCCCTTTCAGTCACGACCATGGCGAACAAAGTACTTCCCCCATGAGCAAATTTGGAAGAACCGACTATCGCAACAAAGAAATTACCAGCAACACAGACCCAAAAGTCAAAGTGAGCAGCTATCCTGGAACAATGACAGATGTGGGGATTACAAAGAACAACCTTATTGGTTCTATGATAGGTCACTGGAGGACGTCGAGGACAGACAATGAGCAGTCCCGCAGATATGATGACTACCAAAGATGTGGACAATATTTGTTTCAAAAACAGTCCCGCAGATATGAGGACTACCACAGATATGGACAATATTAGCTTCAACTCCACTGATTTTGTAACCAGGGCCATATATACAAGCAATGTAATTCCCATGGCTTTATACAGAACTCTTTATATGTTTTAGATAGGTTGGTATCATATATGTACCATTATGTGTTTTACTGAAACATACTGTTTTAGACCACCTGAACTCCACCTCCATTAAAGCTGCACATAAAACAAGGACATGCCAAGATACTAGTCTTGTTTTAAATAAGAAGTTTTCCCTTTTCTTAAAATCGGGTATCGACAATATCGAGCCGAACTATGCCAGTGTACCGTATGGAGGTGAAGCAATCATATGCCAGTTGATGGACAGCCTGTCGTATCATGAGTTTGACAGAGCAAGTAACAGGGTTTTGATTGTAGCTATCAGTGACGATCATGGATACATTTTTCAAGTTTTTGTTTCATCATACATGCCTATCTATAAACATGGTAGGTCAAACAATTATACAGAAAGACATGATGCACTCCAATCACTCTAACATCAGTATTTGTCTTCTACGCCTGGCAAACGTTTCGGTGATTGTAATGCTTAGCTACTTAAAAAACTGCATAGGCACCGATGCAAAAAAAAAAAAAAAAAAAGAAAGAAAGAAAAAAGAAAAAAAAAACGGTTTAACACCACACAATTAACTGCTGTCTGATTTTAGAATTGCTAATAACATCGTTGTTTTCGATTTTTGTATGAACAACCAGTGAACCATATAAATATATATATATATTTGTTTGGAAGGAAATAGGTCTACTTAGATTGACCTTGTATTATGTAGTTCTCATGACGCAGCCAATGTAGACAGATGTGAAATGTTAAGCTTGACGATAGATATGTTATCGACCAGCTACATGTTCAGGTGCTTATGAATATAGTAATAAGCCTGCATCTTCTAGGACCAATAATAGACAAGCTCAGAATATCGGTAATAATGTCTTTATCCTTAAGGTAGCGGAGGGATTGTCTATAACGGCAAAAGCGTGACCTGACAGAAAATGAGTTTTTTTCCACTTCCGTAAAGTTTGGCACTTTAACTTTCTTGTCAGCAAACATGAATACTAAAAAGGATAAAATTTTTGTGATAAAAAAGGGAAAAAAAACATGACCATGTTTTAGATGGCTGCAGCATGAGCATGTCTGTTTACAAATGTATGCTAATTAGTCCGCCAAAGTTTGGATAGCAGTCGGCTGATTTCCACAATCCAGGACCGTAGCAACGACAAGCGACCAGCTGTGACATTTTGTGGTGCGCTGCTACCATTTCTTGTATAAACTGCTTGACAAGATTAGGACTGATTAATTGGTTTGTTGTGGTGATCAACTGGCCATGTAGATAATTGAATCGATGGGCTCATGTTTTCCTTCTCAGAGTGTGATTAAAAAAATAAATAAATAAGGGGCGTTAAAGGTGGCGATTGTCAAAACGGCACCTGGCGATGGACGTGAACATCAGTGTATTTTCAATGAAGGCGATTTCAACTTATGCGTAAATCGTTACTCAGATTCATGGCATTGTATACATTATAAAGGCTTACAAACCTTTCTGCAGTCTTGCCCTATCCAAGACCAATTTACTTTTAATGTTTAGTCCAAGACAATGAATGGCAAATGTCCCATTCATGCCGTTGATAAAGCCATGATGTTCTTTGATCCAAGGTGATGAGAAGTGAGTGAGCAACTCCTGCCTACCGGGCAGCCTTCTGAGTAGAGCAAGCTGTGAAACTACAACCCGTTTGTTCAAGCGGCGCTATATGCAAACATTGTTGCTAGAGTCAAGGTGATGGCACCTTCGGGTCACGTGGCTAATCCGCTTTCGAATCCCCCGTTGAAGCTGTCCCATTCGCATGGAAACCCGACTGACAAGCTTTCGAGTGTGGCTGCATTTGATGTCATTCGGGTAAATAACTGCTTTTTTAAGCCAATAAACATCATTGTATGTTGGAAACTATACATCAAACATGTTGATTGACCTTTCTTCGAAGTACAGAGACCAAAACGGGCCGAATTTGGAAAGCTGTATTGTCATTTTGGCCAACAATGTGCGAAAAAAGGGCCTCAAATCTTTCAACGGCGATTTCTCAGAATGAAACTTTCTGCTTATGAATCAATTTTGCGGACAGCGTCAATAAAAAGCTAATTGATCGATCTGCTTCAAAAATCGTCTTTTGAAACAAAAATATACTATATGGGGACTTTTTTGTTGTTGTTGTTGTTGTTTTTCCGTCAGATGCCCCCTTCCGAGACTTTTGTAGCTCACAAAATGAAGGAACTGTTGATGTTTAAAATGATGATCAAAGAATTCGATAATTCTGTTATAATGTATTGTATTTGTAAACACAAAAAAACACGGTTCCTGCATTTTGGTCTATACTTTAATTTTACATAGGTGAAACACTTTTGCATCGATTATTTTTGAAGAAATGCTGACAAAATGTCAAATCTGATACCCTTTTGTAAATGGGCGTATAAAACCCCTGAAAATTATCGTATCGACATGAAACTTCTTTCGAACAAATCTAGATGTCTGAACAATAAATAAAATGTATGGTTTTGTGGGTAACATGTGAAACATAGTTCATCTATGCAACGTCAAAGTCGCAGGACCGCTGCGCGCGTCTCAATCCCCTCCTCTACCTTAGATGGTGTATACTTTTATGAGTAGAGTTTTACTTGCTGACATGGACCGACACAGGGATAACTACATGCCAAATATTTCTTCCGTGTGATACACCCATCCTTTTTTCGGAAACCCCAACACAGCACAAACTATAGAATTTTGATCTTACAGAAATGCCATTGTCTCCTGGTATTTGAAGTGTGCTCAGAATATCGGCAATGCTTTTTGTGAACAATTTCTTATCCGATGTAATATTGACATATAGCCCAATGTATTATCAAAGAGAGATGTAATTGTGTTAATCAAGTAATTCTAGAATCTTATGCGGGAGCGAGGTGTGCTCCCACAACCTTATATATGACAAAAGAAGTACTGGTGTTGCACACTTAGCATGTTACATGACAGAAAGTGATTTTGGCGATAGCTCTGGGCCACCAATGGGCTAACATGTTGCAAGCCAATATATAAGGTGTGGAAATGTACAAAAAAGTTATTTAGACATAAGGGCCCCGACGAATGACTTTCGAGATATTCGTAGAATGATGTATGGTTGAGCATAACTGCCGGGTAGAGGGCAGTGTCATGGTGTGTGTGCGTGGGGGGGGGGGGGGGTTACAGCAACAGGGAGAACAGCTCTCATCATGATGAATGGAACATAAGCAGGCCAGTGATACATGGACGAGATCCTGCCCACAGGTGATAAACGGATCCAACAGTATCCAGGACTGCTGTTTTAAGGGGATAATGCAGGACCACACATTGCCCGCATCAGCATACAGTCTCTGCAGCAATACAATATTCCATTCTTGTCATGGCCAGCCCATTCTCCTGATCTGTTCCCCGTCTAGCATTTGTTGCATGTGCTTGACAATCGAATCGGGGGGGGGGGGGTATGGAGAACTCGGAGCCGCCCTCGACTAATTGGCACAGAGGCTCAGAGACCTGTGGAATCAATTTCCCAAGGCTAAGATCACCAACCTGACAAGCAGCATGCCAAGGTTACCCATGCTTACTTACAGGAGAGTGGTGGTCACACTTGCTATTCATGCATGCTGCCTACCAACAACAACAACAACAACAACAACAACAACAACAACAACAACAACCAAAAAGGTTTTTAAGGCCTACGATTTCCACCCGGAGGAGGTGTGAAAAGCAATGGTAAAATGAAGTAAACAAACTCCTCAGACACATATCATATGCATAATGTTGAACAAGAGTGGTGGTGGCACTTTTTCCCAAGTAGTAAATAAATGCATTAGAGGGCAACTCAATCTAAATCCTTTGATTGACTAATCTAAAGCCCTAGAGGATTTTCCCATTAAGGTATATTTTCAAAGAGGTAAATACATACAGAAAATTACGAAAAAAAAAAAAAAATTGAGCCAGATGGAGTTGTTGTCTCATTGGGGCTCCTGATGCATGATGATAATTTTGTAATGCCCTGGAGCAGCCAGAACACACTGGGATCTCTTTCCTAGCGAGAGCCTTTTGACTGAGTTTTGTAATCTTCTAATACGTCATTCTCGGACTGCCCATTTCTTATGATAGCATTATGTCTTTCATGAGTTGTCAGCACACGGGTGGGTAACCCTTAGCTGACTGCACCCCTGGCATGCTTTGTATCCTGCTTATTTCGTGGCACGGGGGGGGGGGGGGGGGGCGCCAGGGTGCCAATTCTCCATTTCTATTGTGAATAGCTTCTTCATTTTATTTCTGAGGTCATTCATGGTTTGTCCCTAGGCCAAATAGTTATTTTTCTGTATGGGACAAATTCTCTGGCAGTGGATTAAAATGCACCACTGTGATACAACATCATCAAAGTGTCAACCACTTCACGATCAGTGTCCCATGAGGCGGAAAAGAGCACTGAGGTTTGGGAAGTTGGTCGTTTTAAAGTTGCATACTGGCCTTTTAAACGATATATACTTGTGATCGGATACAGGGAGGGAGCAGAATACCACAGAGGGGTCCGAGTTAGAAATAGGAGCAAGAATATCACTATCTAGGTCAAGGTGAATCGGTAAAAATTAGATCTAGAAGGCTAGTAGAAAATTCCATTGGTTCTCGTCAATGACTTGAAGAAATTTTTGTAGGAATACAAGGTTTACAAGAGATAAACCAGGTTTGCTGTCGACCTGTGCTGAGTTCCAGTCCTCACACCTGTCATTAAAGTCACCAGGGACTGTAAGAATAAACAGATTGGATTCAATCACTATGGAGACAGAACTGATTCAAAAGATTCAATAAAGACAGTTCGTACTTCGGCAGGCTACCGAGGTCAACATTAGTTATTTTCAATTAATACTTTTCCATGGAGTATTAATATCTTGATCCAAATGCATTCACTGTTGTCGCCTTCTAGGTCAGAACACCTCAGGCACAGAAGCAATGAGTTACCAAAGCCATAACCCAACCGCCTATACCTGGAAGGCTGTTTCTTCAGAAGGGTGGTTGGTAATTATCAATAAACAGAAGTTAGTTAAGGTAGCTCTCATTAAGCCAAGTTTAATATTGGGTGTTTATGTCTAGGTTTTCAGATTGGGCTAGAAGTTAATAAATAAATAAATAAATAAATAAATAAATAAACAAACAAACAAACAAACAAACAAACAAACAAACAAACAAACAAACAAACAAACAAACAAACAAATAAATAAATAAATAAATAAATACATAAATAAATAAATTAATTAATTAAATAAAAAAAAAAAAAAAAAATCCCAATACACCAAAACCAGCCATTTTATGCCCACGAAACTAATTTTATTTCCTGGTAGGAACCCAGACCCCATTTTAATAAAACCAATGCTACATAATTCAAATGTAAACTCCTGCACTTCTCCCTCACAATGTGACATTGTGATGTACATTGTCCCATTATGGCACAGTCCATGTGCAATATGGAAAGACAAATCATGAAATTTATTTTAGTCATTAGGCCTATCCTGATCCTGAGGAGGTAAATGAAAATAATTAACACATGCATTTGCACAACGATAGGGGGTGAGGTACAAAAAAAATGTGTGAATACATTATACTTGGTCAAAGAGGTCATATGCTTACCAAACTTTGCTTCCAAATATTTGCTGCTTTCACTTGTACAGGTTGATGTCTTGCACTCGAACATCCATTCCCGAAAGAAAACAAACATCCTATAACAAATGTGCTTTTGATGTTTCTGTAAATTTGAAGAGTGTACCAAAAATTGGCACTGTATCTCAGATCTTTGGCTGGTCTGATGTGTATTAATTTTAGTATACATCTGGGTTAACTCTTTTTGTGTAAAGGTTGCCTCTGTAGGGTCCTTACTGGATTCTTTAATTGCTTGGTACTGTAAGTTCAAAAATGTTTTTACTCGGGGTAGTTTGTCTTTCAGGTCTGACACAAAATTGTTGGCATCCTTAGGAACATCTGTTATGGCAGGAATGTACTCAATTTTGGCCCACATTTTCTCAATTGGAAATGTCTCTGGTAAAACGCAATCAAGGTTTATATCCTGGTGTAAATTCTCTAGCATCTCATCGATCATCCTCACAGTGTCCTCTTCAAAATCTTCAAAATTTTCATCGTCAGATTCTGCCTGATAATTGTCATCACTAGGCTGTTTTCCTGGAATGATTTGATGTAGTATTTGTCCCCGACAACAAGACAAGTCACTGATGGTAGGCATGGATGGTTTGGTATAGAATGACTCTACATCTGGCAGTTGAGGTACACAATCAGACTGTGAGAAATTCATTATACGCAAGCCTTTTTTCTGTGTAACTCGGCCAAGAGCATCACTAAGTTGCCCCGGTCTATAAATTTGGTGACAGTCAATACAAACTCTGTTTAGAGACATGCCCTGTGCCTTGTCTATGGTAATTCCAAATGCCAGTTTTAGTGGTATTTGATTCCGTGTACACAAGTTCCTATTTTGACCAGGATCAAATTCTGAAAAGCGAAAAAACAGTAGGTTCAAAATATTAAAACAATACCCATGAAATGTAACTAGAGCTCTCTGATTGCAAGCAATCGATGAAATACCCCCAGTGCCAACAAGGACCTATACTTCTCTTATTGTATCAAAGACCGATTTGCACTCGGAGATATTCATTGTATATTGAATTCCTGCCTTCATGTTCATCTACCTATCATGCCTAGTAATTGTGCCAAGTTAGAAAGCATAAGGTCCAGTGGTATAGGAGAAGCTATGCACACAAGATTGCATTTGAATAAATGGGCTGTGTCTTCAACAATAATTACTTTGCACTCTGAGATATCTAATGTATCTGAAATTCTTGTCTTTATGTACATCTAACTACCATGCCCATTAACTGTACAAAGTTTGAAAGAAATTGGTGCAATGGAGTTCACACAAAAACGAGTGTACAGATGGATCAACAGAGGTAATCAAAATACATGTATATAAGTCACACTATCTAAACATTTTAGCAGCTGATTTTTGTCTTACATTGCTTCTGTATCATGTTTTCTTCAAAATCTTTTCAGACATTTTTGAAATATCATACTAAGTATACATGTGGCCAATTTTTCATGTTGAAGAAGGGCATGGTAACAATATTTGTATATTTAATTTTTAAGAGGACTCAATCTATTTTACCTTCTTTGAATATCCATTTCAAATCATTTAAACCAAGCATAATTAATCCCATTCACTTTTAAGAGCAAATTATGTACCAGTCATTAGTACAAGAAAAATTTTACAAATGTTTAGGGTTTAAAAGTTTAATTATTACCTGAGAAAGGCATCTTCGTCAGTTTTATTGTCTCATCTGTTCTTTCGAAGTACACAATAGAGCCATCTTGTGTCAAATCCACCACTGTCCCAGCTGATCCATTCACCAATGTGTCAGAATTATTACTCAGGAGAATAACCGGGCAGTTGTGACGCTTGAGAACCAGCTTTATAGGCACCTTTAACTTTTTCAATGCACGAGCATCCCCGTTGTCCTCTGACATGTAGACTTTTAATTCTCCAGGATGCTGAAATAAAATCAATAATTATGTAGAACTGAATGGGATATATATATATATATATATATATATATATATATATATATATATATATATATATATATATACATATATATGTATATATGTGTATATATATGTATGTATATATATATGTGTGTGTGTATATATATATATATATATATATATTGTTTATCCCCAAAATAACACATGATAATGCATGTCCTGGCAGTTAACAAGTCCTGTTTACTGGGATCAGTAAAATTCCAACCATTGCAAGTGAAAACATAAAAGCACTTGTCCAGTGGAAAATCTTACATAGCATCTTGGTTTTACAGAGAAAGTTTAATGTACAAGTAAAATATAACAGGGGGAGGCTGGAATTTAAAAGGCAAATTGTCGTGTGAACAGTAGCATAAAAAAAATTGCAATGCCCTGTAATGCCAGTTTTATTTATTGATTTATTCATTCATTTATTTGTCTGTTATATTTACCTGTATGAGGCAATCCATGTTGAATATGTCTACCTGCAAGTTTGTTGCAAATAGATACATGGTGCGTTCTGCTGATGGTGGCAGTGGTATCTGCATTTTGGATACGAGTGCCACTGTGCCGGCATCAGGACATCCTCTAGCCAACTGATTGATTGCCTGCAAGCATATACCCATTAAATACAAACTGAAATACTCATCAAGTAGTACCTGCTATTTAAAACCACCCTATGTGCCAGCCTACTGTGGTCACATGTATGTTTTGCAGAAATTCGGTCTTTACTACATGTACAGGTAGAGTTACAAAGAATATAGACTACAATGTCTTTAGGACTATGGTAACAAAAACCCGGTGGTCTCTCAATGCAGTGTTCTTAAGGGCTTTTCCAGATAGTCTTGGGGGGGGGGCATTTTTTTTCACACCTCCATCCCCAGGACAGATATAACCATGTGAACCTTCTGTCACTTTGTCCAAAGGAAGGACTCAACTCGAACCGTTTAATCTCCATGGGCATTTATTGACACTAGGACATCACTGCGACATCATAGAGACATACTGCAACAATATATACATATAATCAACATTTAATCATCTTTACTACTCATTTGGTATAACTTTAAATTTATATACCATTTATCGGAACTGTTTTTAACACTTGTTCACTTATAACTTCATATACAATATTGTATTAAACAATATACCAAGTTTTAACAATATGACATTTCACCATTTAACAAATACTTCAATAATGTATGCTCTTGGTAAATAATTCATAGTTAAATAGAATTTCTAACCATCAATACGGCCAGTCAAAAAGTGAGCTGAAACAGCGACAACTGCTGACAAAATATGTAATACCTAACTAGTGGGCAACCACCTGAAACAATGCAGACATGAAATGTGAATCTTGGTCAATATGTATGTCTATTGGTAGTTCTACTCTAGTAAAAATATCATTAGAGCATCCATGATAGTAGGAGCTTTAATGTATTTAATGCAATGGCCTCAGGATATTGAGGGGCTTTTTTCATCACAGTAAAGAAAAACTTATTACCCATATTTGTTTTCTGAAGTGGTTACACACATTATATAATATCCCTGCTTTTTTTTCTTCAACAACAAAGATACCATTCAAAGGAGCAGATTTGATTTTCTGGTTTTCCTACTACTTGACATATGTGAAATGTCTTACATTTTTTTTTCTCATCCTGATGTAATCTGGGCCACAAGACATGTTGTAAAATTCTATCTTGAGCTTTCCTAAAACCCAAGTGACCCACCTTAGGCAAATCATAAGTTGGTTTTAAGACTTTTGCTCTACACAATAGAGGGAGCCCTCTTTGATGAGCAATTCTTCATCCTCGTCAGTGACAGCATCTGGAAGTCTCCATTGTATCATCAACACTCCTGACGTACTATAATTATAGACCAGATCTTCTGTGCCCCTTCTTTAGTTAAGGCTGTACTTGCTAATTTTCTAAACTGTGGATCTATGTTTTGCTCCTTGTCAGCTTGCCTCAATTACAATGAGGCATTTGACTCAGATGATCATTTTGCCTTACCGGTTTAGAGTAATTACCACCTTGACTTACCTCTGGACTAAAGACACCATCATGGCTTCTTTGATCCTCCTAGTTACCAGCAAAGATTGTCTCTGTATAGCCCTAAACGTTCATCATCCTTGTCACTGGGTTCTTGTTATTAAGAGGTCCCAAGAGCCATTGACCATGTCACAACACAGGCAGGTAAAATGCCCAGAAATTCCTGATGAAGCTGCTCTGTTTCCCGTCTCTTGACTGGTTCTTCATCCAAATATGGTACAAGTGTACCTTTTACATTGTCAAATGCTATATGACTCCTCAGAAGGAAGGTCATGCATCAGAATTCCTTAATGCTGGTGGATTTAAGTCTCCGATTCTGGATATAAATGCCGACTCAGTAAATATACTGTATAACCGTGTTGATATGGCACTTGCACATAGCTCCAAAACTACCTCCATTGAACCCTTTTTTTTTTTTTTTTTAGAATGGGGATTTGGTCGAGTGGACATGTACGTTTCCCGTTTCAGCCAGGCGACTGGTGCCAAAGGTTGCAGGTTCGAGTCTCACTCGTTCCGAACATAAATATATATTTTCGGCATTTCCTTAATGCTGGTAGATTTAAGTCGCCGATTCTGGAAATAAATGCCGACTCAGTAAATATACTGCATAACTGTGTTGATATGTCACTTGCACATAACTACCTCCATTGAACCATTCTTTTTTTAGAATGGGGATTTGGTCGAGTGGATATATGAGTTTTCCATTTCAGCTAGGCGACTGGCGCCAAAGGTTGCGGGTATGAGTCCCGCTTGTTCCGAACATGAAACATATATTTTCGGCATTTCCGTAATGCTGGTGGATTTACGTCGCCGATTCTGGAAATAAATGCCGACTCAGTAAATATACTGCACAGCCGTGTTGATATAGCAATCGCACATAACTACCTCCATTGAACCATTCTTTTCAAGAATGGGGATTTGCTCGAGTGGATATGTGCATTTCCCGTTTCAGCTAGATGACTGGTGCCGAAGGTTGCAGGTTCGAGTCCCGCTTGTTCCGAATATTAAATATAACTAAGGTGAGGCCACGTGACTAAATTTTGGACAAGCTATTTTGGCTGTATATGGCTTACCAAAAAAAATCTTATTTACTTTATATTACAATATAACTTTCTTTGTTTGACTAGTATAGTTCTTGGTTATTCAGCACGCTACCTGCGATAAGGATTAGAACCAAAAAAAAAAAAAAAAAAAAGAAAAACGAAAAAAAAAAAAAAAATAAGAATAAAAAAAAAAACAGGACTCAGAACTTCTTAACGCCAAACGATAATATAAGTTTGTTTTTTTATTTATTTTCTTCCAATTTTACCCCATAAAACGGCCACTTGTCTGGCCGTATATTTATAAGCTTGAACGCACCTACAATGTCAGTGCATTAAGCCAGGCTTCTTTGCTTAATTCGGAAAATCACACCGGTATTTCTTTAAAACAAACATGTAGCTCTCATGAGGACTCATTGGGTTTTCATATACAAAATTGACATCATGTGGGAAATTCTTATTCCCTGAACACATTATTGAAAAGGCAGTCAATTGATGTAACCAGTAACAATCCAAAGGAAAAAAAGTTACTCTTTCTAACACTTACAGGCCTTCCAGGGATCGAAAATCAGAAAATTAAATGTTTTTTGAATGATATTTTGATGTTTATTTTTACATTACCAAACGAACACTCAGATTAGTTAGTTGTGGTGATTTTAACATAGAGGTTTTAAAAATAAGTAGTAGACAAAAATATTCTTATTTCATCGATATAATGGTGAATAATGATTTCTTATTAAAGCAAACGTTACCCATGATTCCCTGAACAGAATGCAACTTTCAGGAATAACATTTTGTGTAATCGCAGCGGAAATTTCCCCCTTTGCTTAAATTATGTATCTGTAGTGCACATGTATACCACCATACCAGGGGAAATTCCAGCTGAAGACAAAATACTAAAGCTCAGTGAATATTTATTGTTTCCTACAACCATACAGATATTTCGTCAACAGCCACTATATTGAATTTGATAAGACATTTCCCGATGCTGAGGGAAATTCCCTTTATTGCCGGAGAAACATATCTCTTGGCTGAAATAAGTTTACAACTGAGGAAAATTCCCTCAGAGGTTTAGCCTATAAAATTTCACTTGAAATGAAGAATTTAAAAATTTTTGGAGATTCAACCCAAATTCTGTTTGTATTGGGTGAATTTCCCCCACTTGGAAACTTGTCATTTTGGATTTGTGTTCACTTTCACTGATGATAATTTCCCCTTCAATCAAAGTATATGTTCATGAATCTGGCCCATGTAACAGACACAACAGATTTCGGGATAAATTTCCCAGCAGACAAGAATTTCCCCCAGTTTGCTCCCATCTCTAGGCATCAGAAATCTCCACTAAAGTCATCATCAGAAGAATCCCCCCCCCCCCCCTATTCCAAATATCAAAAAACTCTTTTTTGGGAGGGGCGGACAATATAGGTAAAGCTGAGGGAAAAAGCATAACTCCAGTAAGTTACGCAATTTGTATCCATGAGATATCTTCGGTCTTCCATATATACTGCTGTCAGTTATTTTTGTGTGGTTTTATACTGGGGAGTATCAGGCAGGTAAAGCATAATTGTTACTAACTGTGGTGCACCTGCTTGCTATGCGGGATGATATTCATACGCCAAAGAGACCATTCATTGCACATTTGAATGCCTGGGTCTCTACAATTTGGTGTCGACTGGGCTAAATGCATTTTATAATTGTGCAGCCCGGATGAAATCACTTACAACAGTCGGGACTGGTATTTTTACTGTAATCTTACTGCTAAAACTTCCATTGATCATGAAAAAGTAATCTACGCCAGGTCATATCTATTATTAGTTAACATGTAATAGGCAATTTAGCAAAGCATATTTTAGATTGTGTAACTATTATGTTCCGTTTCATATTTCCAACAATCAGACACATATCTTTGTTTCAATGCTAATCATGATGGGTTTGGGACCACAATATATTGATTATCTATTTTAGATATCATGATAATGTTCTAATCCCTCAAATCACCAATGGACTTTGGCTCAAGAAAAAACTAATAGCTCTTTATTTCGAATTTTCCTGTTCAATATTGTATTTTTATAGTGCACAACAACAGTAGTTACCTAGTAATCATACCTGCATACAGTTGACTTCTCTCGTTTAGTTCCGACTTCTCCATAAATTTAACTTTTTATAACAAGCAATTGTTGTTCAAACCATTCCTGTCAGATGGCACTACAAACGGCTTTGGCGTCAGCTGCCTGCTGTCGGCGTTGGATTCTTGGTTGCAATACACAATTGACGTGGAAGGACGTATCGTCTTGTCACACTTGGCGCATTCCTGTTCTTCTGCTATGGTGTAATTATGCATTTACTGCTTGCAAGTTTTGTTCATGTTCCAGATGGCCAACAGCACACACTTTTACAAATGCAGTGTTGTCATAATTACCTGACCGACTCAAATTGAACAAACTTGTGCTGCCATCCCAAAATGTTAGATCATACCTTTTTGGGGGTTACCAGCCAATGTATTATTAGGGAAATTGCTATTGATTTTCATGTTAACAAAAGAAGCAAAGCTTTCCCACATCAGACCGTTATATTTCATGCTATATCATGTCGATGTTGCACTGATAAGCCCATAGTTTAGACACATGTTTGCAATTCTGACTCGTCATGTGCAAGATCAAAGTCACAGTGCAAATAGATCTCAGGTTATCAAACGACCAGTGAAATTCATATTAGTGGCCCTGTAATCTTGAGAATTAGGTCAAGGTCACTAATATACAGTTTCAATCTTTCATAAATGGAGGATCAGCAACAAGTTCAACATCAAAGTCCTACCTTCCACAGTTCTCAAGTTACAAAGTGAAAAGTAAGATCCACGTAAGTGTCCGGGTCCGAGTGACCTTGGAAATAAGGTTAAATGGCCTTTGCTCAGGACAACCTTCATGTTCCAAATTAAAAAAAGCTCTCAACTAGCCTGGTGAACAGTAAAATTTGAGCAAGTGGCCCTATGACCTTGGGAATGAGGTCAAGGTTACTCATCTACTGTCTAAGTCTGGCCCTTATTGGGGCAACTAGCATGTGCAATACGAAAATCCTACCCTTTATAATTCTGAAGTTACAAAAAAACAGTGAATTTCATGTACCTCGCCCCGTGACCTTGGAAATGAGTTCACGGTCACTCACCTACTGTACATATATCACATTCGTACCCAGAAGTGTACCTATGCAATTTCATAGCTTTTGGCTGCGTATATACAAGGATAAAGACTTGTGAAATTCTGGACAAAAAGTGAACCAAAAATCATAAAAAACATCCAAAATCATTGGACTGTGACTATATGAACAAACTTGGTAGATACCCGTCCAAAGAATACCCCCACTAAGTTTGAGGTGAATCTAGCTGATGGTTTCGCATAAGAAGGAAAAAAATTGTCAATTAGCACTGATAGCCCTAATGACTTTGCAATCCCTATTGACATGCACGGTAATCAATAGGCATGTAAAATCAATACGAAGAATTCACAAAGAAATAAAAAAAATTGCAAAAAAAGTCTGGACCGTGACCATTGAAATAAATTTGGTAAGACTTACCCAAGACACATCCCCACCAAATTTGAAGTGAATCTGGCTAACGGTCCTGGAGAGGAGGTGGCAAATATGAATTCCAATTGCAATTCCCTTTGATTTACATGGTAAACAATAGGTATGTATGCACTGAACAACAAATACCCATATTGAAAAATTCGTTAAAAATCAGGGATCCATAGCAACGCCGCCTAGTGAACAATGTTGTGTGATACATCTACAAAGTACATAGCCGCCAAGTCAAAGCACAATCTGAGAGACTGTTGTGGAGAATGAGTCGAAAATAGGAAAAAAAAAATACACCAAAAAAAAAAAATAATAAAAATAAAAATAAAAAAAGCAAAAAAAAAAAAAAAAAAGCAAAAAAAAAAAAAAAACAAAAAAAAAAAAAAACAAGGCCACCTTTTGAACAAATTACAGTCTGGGGGTCCCCAGAAATGTGCCTATAGAATTTCAACGTAATTGGCCGAGTGGTTTCGGAGAAGAAGTGTTTTTAAGATTGACCCCCCCCCCTCCCCCCCCCCAAAAAAAAGAAAAATAAATAAATGAAATAAGGAAATAAAAAAAAACAATTAAATACATAGATAAATGAATAAATAAATAAATAAAGAAAGAAAGAAAGAAAGAAAGAAAGAAAGAAAGAAAGAAAGAAAGAAAGAAAAAAAACATAAAAACTAAAAAAGAATATAAATCAAATTAAAAAAATAATAAAATAAAAATCCAAAAATCACTAGACCAAGAACATTTGAGCAAACTTGGTACAGACCTACCCAAGGAAAATACCCATCAAGTTTGAAGTGGATCTGACCAGCGGTTTTGCAGAAGAAGTCGAAAATGTGCATTGTTGAGAGATGGACGATAGATGGAGGACCCATAATTTATGCTCAGCTGACTGACAAGCCAGCTGAGCTACAAATGGGAAAGAAAAAATGTATGTATATATACATATTTTTTATTAACTAGTTCATGTATAAGAAATTGGCAGTGCTGTGATATTCCTGGCATCATACCGTAATGTTTCCATTACCTTTATTTCCAATACAACACCCATGACATTCCCATATCTGACTGTCGATGGCTTTCCCAACACCATTCCCATGGTGTTCCCAGCACTGGTGTGTATCCTCACAATGCTGGGAACACTACGATAATGTGTTGGGAAAGTAAAGGTCAGTCTGCCATGGTATTGTGATGGGTTTTTGAAAAAAAATATCCATGGCGGCTCCAAAATTTGTCCCATTACATTTTATGTGCTGAGAATGCTGGGAACATCTGGGGGATGCCTTGGAAAGGCTATGCTTAGTCTCGTATGGGAATATCCTGGGATTTGACAAAAGTCCCATGACTGTCCTATTGCGTTGTTTATGCTCACAGTGTTGGGAACCTATGGCAAGATGTTGGGAAGGTAATGGCCAGTCTGCTATGGGAAAGTGATGGGTATTTGAAATAATATCCACATAGGTCCCAAAATTTGCCTAATACATTCTGTGTGGTCATAGTGCTGGGAACACCACGGAAATGCCTTGGAAAATCAATGGTCAGTCTGATATGGGAATACCATGGGTTTCGACAAAATCCCCATGACATTCCCATGATTGTTCTATTTGTTTTGTGTGTACTCACAGTGCTTGGAACACTATGGGAATGTGTTGGGAAAGTAATGGTCAGTCTGATATGGGAACATCATAGTTGTCATGAAAAGTATGCATGGTGGTCCCATATTTTGTCCCATTACATTTTTTGTGTGTGTGTGCTCAGAGTGTTGGGTACCATCATAGGAATGGCTCTGAAAAGCAATGGGCAGTCTGGTATGGGAATATCATGTTTTTGAAAAAAAAAAAATCTATGGCATCCCATAGCTGTTCTATTGTCTTGTGTGTCAACGCAATAAAACAGTCATGGGGATGCCATGGGCAATTTGTCAAAACCCATGACATTCCCATATAGGCCTCACCATTACGGCCTCAATACATTTTCACATTGTTACAGCACTGTGGGTAAACAATAGGACAGTCATGGGAATGCCAAAGGAATTTTATCTTTGTCAAAACCCATGGTATTCCCGTAGTGGACTGACCATTGCTTCCCTAACATATTCCAATGGGGTTCCCAGAGCTGTGAGGACACATACTATATTGATATAGTTAGGGGACTGCTGTGGGTTTTTTAATTCCTTGACATTCTCATAATTGCTTGAACATTGCCTTTCCAAAACATTTCCATGGTGTTCCAACAGCCCTCATTGCATATCATGTGAAGGGATCACTAAGGAATTACAAGCCACACGATTTCCATGACAGACTGACCATTTTTTTTCCTAAAAACCCCCATAGTGCTGGTCACACAAGGAACACATAACAGAAAAAAAAACTATGAATACTATGGGGATATTTTATAAACTGATGACATTCTCAAAGCAGCTTGACCATTATTTTTACAAAAACATTCTTATGGTGTTCCCATCATCTTGAGCAATCACAGTGCAATATATCAATTGTTAGACTGATGCAGGATTTTTCCCAAATCCCGTGGCATTATCTTCAACTTCAAGCTTGTTCCATTGTAATTGGAACTTTCACATTAAGACAATAAATGCATGAATAATTTATATACTGTACAAAGAGTAATTTATTCCATAAATTTAACTGCAAAAATGAAAATACAAAGAAAAAAACAATGATGCGCATCTTGGTTTTCTTGTGGTGGCCAACAACTGCACACACATGATGATAAACAACTGATTTGTGAACATTTTAAACCTTGCAACATAAATGAGATAGTATCAACATGTAGAACAGTATAATTCGAAAAGAAGCAAAAAATCAAAACTTCAATTTGACCTGTACAAAGGATACCCCAAGATTTACCTGTTTCCAGGACCATTAGATAATTTTATGTGTTGTTTATCCAAAATACAGTAATCTTGCGTGAATAATACATTATCACAGAAAATTTGAGTATATTTGATTGTATGGTACGGGGAGGGGGAAGTCGTCAGGCCACGGGGGGCAAGGGCCTAGTGGCCACCGTCCTGAAAGACAAACCCGCTCCACAGGCTAGACAAAGTGTTTTTGTTTTTTTTTAATCATAATTATTTGTAATATGGGTTCCTCGCGGGCGTGGGCGCCCTCATGCAGGTTACGGGGGGGGGGGGGGGGGGGTAGAGCCTTGTGGCCACCGTCCTGAATGGGGCAATCCCAGAACAATCACTGTTGCATGTCGATTCTCTTATGGGTTTCGCTGTCACGCTGTGTTGGTCACGGCCTACTATTACGCCGGGAAAGCTTGACCGCGGAATTGCGTTACCAGGCATGTCGGGCATGCGCGGAGGGAAAAAATCTACCATGCGAAGCCTGGTGTTTAAAAAAATCCCTAACTTGGAACGCCCGTATTGGCTCCCCTACTCCGGTTTGTGTCCAGCTTATTATGTGTGATACGTAAAGTCATAATCTCTACATCCTTCGTGAGGTTTCTGTCATAAAAAAAAAAAAAAAAAAAAAAATCAAATGATCTGTTTTTTGTTTTTTTTTTGTTCATAAATACTACTTAACAGGTTCCGCAGTGGAATGCAGGAAAACACCCAAGACATATCTGATATTTAAAGTGTGTGTGTGTCAACACACTCTTTTCTTTCTTTCTTTCTTTCTTTTTTTCTTTCTTTCTTTCTTTCTTTCTTTCTTTCTTTCTTTCTTTCTTTCTTTCTTTCTTCCTTTCTTTCTTTCTTTCTTCCTTTCTTTCTTTCTTTCTCCCTTTCTTTCTTTCTTTCTTTCTTTGTATCTTTCTTTCTTTCTGTCTGTCTGTCTGTCTGTCCGTCCATCCGTCCGTCCTTCCTTCCTCCCTCCCTCCCTCCGTTCCTTCCTTCCTTCCTCCGTTTCCCTTTTTTCTTTCTTTCTTTCTTTCGTTCCTTCTTTCTTTCCTTCTTTCTTTCTTTCGTTCTTTCTTTCTTTCTTTCTTTCTTTCTTTCCTTCTTCCTTATTTCTTTACCAGTGAATTTGTCCATCACTTTTTTCTGACACTTTTTTATATGGAAACTCCAAACTTGGCATGTTGTACTTCCATACAAGGAGTTTGACCTTTTTGTGCACAGGAATGAAAATGTTTAAAAATTATGCAAATAAGGGGCATTTGAAATTTTAAATCTTGAATATCTTCAAAAGTATGATAGACAGCGATGTCAACTTCTTTACCATTGCGCATCTCTTGAATGTAAAACAAAAATTGTAGCAATTTAAATTATGCTAATTCGCACCATTCGAAATTTTAAATCGTGAATTACTTCAAAGCCATAATAGATAGAGATGCCATTCCAACTTCTACTTCTGTGTTATGGAATAGTTGTACATTGCCATACCAATATGCTTTGAACACACACACACACACACACACACACACACACACACACACACACACACACACACACACACTGATTTGCAATGCATCAAATCATCTTTTCTAGTTTTGGACATTTTTTTCCAGTCCACCGATATAATTGAGCACAAAACCGAAGAAATACTAGCTGACTATATGGCTGTAGCCAAATTTTTAAACATTCACCCAGGATAAACAATTGAGATCAAACCAGCAATACGTTTTGGCTATGAGGTATGGCGCTCATCAGGGAGTGTTATAAGATGGGTCAAAATGTGAAGCATGACAGTCTATAAAATGTTTGCCACCATGTGATCAAATCAGCCGGCCACGCAACCTCCACTGTTGGGGTGGGGGTAAATGACCAAATGACCCCCCCCCCCCCATGAGATAATAATTCCTGATGTAGATTTCTTGAATCCATTCCCCACCTCCAGCCCATACAAAAAAATCACAAAAGTGTGTAGTCGCATTGTGATATGTGTCAGATAGAAGAAATAAGCATTTATCAGGTCAATGTTAGGTTATGTCCAATTCAACTCTATCGGCAATTGGTATACAATAGTCCCTCTATAGCTGTGACCAGACAGATATGATTACCTACCATTTCAACAAAAAAAAAAAAGAGACATATGGTCCCTCGTGACAGGTCAATTAGCATGGAAAGGAAAAGACTTCGAAATTTCTAAGACAGTTCTCTCATGAGAGGGTGGTCTCACACATCATACAGAGGTCTTCTGACAGGGGCTAGTGTAAACTGGACACAGACATTTTCAAGCCATAAAGGGATTCTTACATGCAATGAATTAACAGGAGCGCTGTCTTGATGCCGACATGTGCATACGACTTACCGGGCCACTCCATCCTCACATTGAGTATGGAGATCAGACACCCTCCACACCCTCCTGGGACCACTGCTTATTGCCTTATCACTAAGCAGTATGACACTGCTTACATGGACAGCTGGAGATTGTTATGACTGACTAAGATGCAACCCGGACCCAGTGTAGGAATGCACCAAAACCACTGGCTATATTTATATTACAGTGACACAGAAGAGGACGTTTCTCTGTGATCCTGCTCAAAGGACTAAAAAGCACAGGTGCCCACCAAATCTGAAACAAAAACACTTAACTTCAACAGAAGTACATATTTTGGCATGTGCGAAAGAATAAGTAAAACACAAACATGTGTAGTACCAAATATACAGTTTTTATCCCAGGGTATTCATTTCGTATCTCAATGGTCGAGTGATACCACTATGACAGGAACAAGATGCAGGAGCCAACTAAAAAAGAAGATTTGCCTCAAAGCAAACCTGTCTGCGTGCCTTCAAAAGTTGTAAATAATAATTCCTACAACTTTTGTCCTGGGGTAATTCAAATTCCATTAAGCTGATGGCTGCATGAAAATTTCAAGGTACAAATGACCTTGACATTTAGAGGTCATATGTAAATTACAAAAATATACAGTGTTACAATACCTACAATTTAAGCTCAACATGAACCAAATCATAGAGGAATTGACCCATGCAGGTAATATGAAATTACTAGTGTGACAAGGGTATACATTGCCTCTACTACATTCAACCCTGACATCTCCTACCTTGAATTGTGCCAAATGATAAACAATAAATATGTAACACTGACAATTTAACATATTGTTTCTACTGTAAGTGAGCTCCTCTTTTGAATAATTTTGTCAATATATTGTATACATTTGTTCCTCAAGGACTGTTATTTGGCAGGCACATAATTGTATATACTAATAAAACAGTAGAATATTCATTTAAAATCCCCTGTAAAGAGACCACTCCCGTATTGCAACCAGCTTTTTAGCTCAGCTAACTTGTCAGTAGCTGAGCTTTTCTTATAGTCCTTCGTCCGTCGTCTGTCGTCAACAATCGACTTCTACTGCAAAACCGTCAGCCATATTCACTTCAAACTTGGCGGCAATGTACCTTGGGTGGGTCTCTACCAAGTTTGTTCAATTGGTCATGCTCCAGTGATTTTTTTCATTTTTTAAATGATTTTGGGGGTTCTCTTTTGGGGCAAATTCAAAAAAATCTTCTCTTACTTCTTTATGATTTTTATGTGTTATGAATATTTTGGACTTCTTCTCCAGAACCGTCACTCAGATTAAGCTGAAACTATATGGATATGTTCCTTGCGGAAAGGTCAAACAAAGTTGTTCACTAGGAGGCAATGCTGTGGATTCCTGATTTTTACTATTTTCTCAATTCGGGTACTCACCGATAAATGCAACTTTGCTATTGATAACTTTGCAAGTCAATGGGCATTCGAATGTTAGTTCATGTTTTTGGCTTATCCTGCAAAATCGTCAGTCAGATAGACTTCAAACTTGATGGCAATGTACCCAAGGGCGGTCTCTAGGAGATTTGTTCAAATGGTCATGCTCCATTGTTTTTTGAATTTTTTTAATGATTTTTTTTTGGGGGGGGGGGTGGCAAATCTTAAAAAATCTTCTTCTCTGAAACCGTTCACCAAATTGCTTTGATATCAGATGGAACATTCCTAGGGACTCCTTTGTTCTGAATTAATTCACCAGGTAGCGCTGCGATTATTTACTATTTTTTTATGATTTTTTTTTTTAATGTGTTATTGCCATTTTTGACTTTATATCCAGAACAGTTACTCGCATTGAGCTGAAACTTGGTGGATATGTTCCTTGTGGAAGGGACAAAGAAAGTTGTTCAGTAGAGGGCACTGCTGTGGATTCCTGATTTTTTTTCAATTTGGGTACTTATAGCTATATGCACCTTTCCTATTGATTACTATATAAGTCACAGGGCATTCTAGATCTAATGCTTATTCACATCTTGGAACCATCAACCAGATTCACTTAAAACGTGGTAGCCATTTACCTTCGGTGGATTGCTGCCAAGTTTGTCGAAGTGGTTACGCTCCAGCGATTTTTTATTTTATTTTTTTTTAAATAATTGTTTTTATTTGACAAATCTTTGAGAAAAACTTCTCCGAAACCACTCAGCCAATTGCTTTGATATCACACAGGGACACTTCTAGGGACTCCTAGTTCTTAATTGGTATAATAGGTAGCGCTGTATATAAAACAAAATAATGATTTCTAGACTGTTTTCGTTATTTTCAACTTTTTCTCCAGAACCGTCCCTGAGATTAAGCTGAAACTTTGTGGATATGTTCCTTATAAAAAGGTCAAACAAAGTTGTCCACTTGGTGGCATTGCTGAGTTTTTTTTTTTTTTTTAGTGACTTTTTTTTCAGTTCGTGTATTTGTTTACGATACACCTTTCCCATTGTTTTTTTGGTAGGAATGTACCTTTGATAAGTGTGTACCTATTCTGTCTTATCCCAAGTTTACAGAAACACAAGTGTGATGAATCTCTACATCAGCAGAGCATGGGCTGTTCACACAGCCCTCTTATTATAGTCACACTACTCTTCAGATCTACAGTCTGTATGACCTAATGAGACCCTTGAAATGAACTTTTTTTGCCATATTATTCTCAATAACTTCAATGTGAGTTGCTCCTGCTATTGCCTTCGACGACAGCCCAATACCTATGACTTTTTGTTGGACCAAGAAAAACTTTTCATCATAAAAACTACTGAAAGTATTCATAAATCAGTTTTGAATTTAATCATGAAAAATAAAATTAGCATACTTTAAAATAAACCTAATGGTAATGATTCATAAACTAACATCAACTGATGTGTGAGATTATTGGTTCATCATTGCGCAATAATTAGCTTTTAGAAACTTAAAGTTTCGTAAAATAACCAGTGTTTTAAGTTGGCGTCAGGAAGAAAATTTTGTGATGTTAAAAAAATCCACTCACGTTGATGTGAATGTATGTATGGTCATGTAGAATACCATGAATATGTGATATTGCATTTTTTTGTACATAATATGATCTTTAGGGTCTGTAACTTGAAGGAAGGACTCAACTCGAACCGTTTAATCTCCGTGGGCATTTATTGACACTAGGACATCACTGCGACATCATAGAGACATACTGCAACAATATACATATAATCAACATAAAATCGTCTTTACTACTCATTTGGTATAACTTTTAATTTATATACCATTTATCGTAATATATCATTTATCGTAACTATTGTTAACACTTGTTCACTTAAAACTTCATATACGACATTCTATTAAACAATATACCAAGTTTTAACAATATAACATTTCACCATTTAACAAATACTTCAATAATCTATGCTCTTGGTAAATAATTCATACTTAAATAGAATTTCTAAGCATTAATACGGCCAGTGAAAAACGTAAGTTGAAACAACAGCGGCACCTGCTGTTAAAATATGTAACTTAAGAGAACAAAGCGTAAAACATATTGAAACCACGGGAAAAAGTATCGACTGTTAAAACCCCAAAATGCCAAACTTTTATGTTCAAGTCGCACACATAAGAATAGTCCTTTTTACATACATTTATAAGAAAAGCTTACTTTTAGGCATGGAATTACACTCTGAATCGTTGCTAACCCCTTGACACTTGAATGCACGCAATGACTTAACGACGTGCGCACGTGCTGAGACAGGATATTTGTCGCCTGTTCCTTTGACCAATTCATACCAGAAAATACGCTGCCAATAACTTAAGCTCATGCATCATGAATCTTTACCTGACACACACACACACACACACACACACACACACATATATATATATATATATATATATATATATATATATATATATATATATATATATATATATATATATATATATATATATGTATATATATATGTATATATATGTGTATATATATATATATATATATAGCTTTAATATTAACCCTATATAACCAATGTTAAATACTCTTTTATCAATTCAATGTACTCCAATATATGTAACCTGTACAAGCTATCAACTTCATTTACACCTTGGCATAACCTGATTTTATAACACTCTTTTACATGTTTTATGGCTTTCAACCAGCATTTAAACTAAATGCATACTTACAACGCTATTTTGCGGGATTGCACGGTCTATACAACCCCAGTAAAGCACAGAACTTCAACCATGTTAATACCTATAAGCAACATACGAACGATGCCCATAAGTACTATGAAACCACTGGAATTTGAAACATTTCAAAACGAACACGATGAAATAGAAATTGACAAACGCAGGTCTCTACTTACGTTAGTTCCTTCGACGCTTGTTAATTACATTATTTGCAGGTGCGGGGACAAAGCCCCTAACTCGCGACTCTCTCGACCTCGATACCACTCTTCGGCTCGTTGCAAAATGGGGATTGTATTCACATGCCGCCTGCTAACAGTATATATATAGCAGCGCGAATGAATCACCAACATTATAATATAAAAGGAAAGTAGTACCTATGCCAAAAAAAAAAAAGGGGAAAAACTATAGAACCCTACCCTCATACATTACTAACCCGAGTATACGGTACCATAACACTACAGGGTTTTACAAAGACACATGTACAACAACAACAACAAAAAGAAAAACCCATGGAGATGTACAAAAAAAATCACACGAAAAATACAAAACACGAGCTAGTGTTAGACACTCCCGGCCCCGGAAAGGCAAAATTAAACAAAAAATGGAAAAAAAAAAACAAAAACCAAAAAAAAAAAAAAAACCCCAAAACAATTATAGTAATTTCACTTGGGACTCGTCTTCGAATTCTATAACAATTTTATAACTATGATAACTTTCACAAGGCAATTCATGTATTTGTGACCCTCACAAAATTTACATGAACATTAAGGACGTGTATTGTGCACTTGGAACCCTTCCAAAGATTTACACAAAACATATTTTAAACAATTATGGACTTGGGACCCTCCCAAAGGTTTGCACAATTGTATCTATAAAAATACCTATAAAGTATAGATTATGCATCTGGAACCCTTCCAAGAATTTACACAGCCATCAATAACTATTACCATTTATAACTGCAGCTGAAATAAAAATACACATACCTTTTTCCCCATTCTTGATTTCCTAGTTACGTTAGTAGTTGGTATAAGAGTATCTGTACCTGCAAATATTTTGTTTCACTTACATTGCATGTTAACAATATTCTTAACACTTATTCAAGGCATTTCATAACTAGTAAAGGCTGCTTGAATCACCTGAAATGAATCATTTGCGAGACCATTCGTACACATTTATACAGGCTGTTCGCTCACCCAAAGCTAAATATTCATACTCTAAACGAACGAGTTGTGTGATCGGACGACGTAACTCCGAAACTCGCGTTTTCACTATGGCGGAACGTACTTTCCCCATCTCTCCCAGGGAAAGCCTTTTTAACAATAGACAAGGGCCAGAGATTACGTGGCATCCCTGGGTCATATACCAAAACTTATTCACCAGGTTTAATATCAGGAAACACAGTTCTCCATTTTGATCTTATGTTTAAGCTAGGCAGGTATTCTTTGAGCCAACGACTCCAGAATAAGTGAAACAGATGTTGTACATACTTCCAACGACTACGGTAGGCATCGGAAACTGAACAACCCCCTGGAGGCAATTCAGGAAACTGCTTTAACGTAAGCAGTTTATTTGGAGTAAGAGGTGTGTGATCGTTTGGATCCGAACTACGTTTTGTCAAAGACCTACCATTGACTATAGCCTCCACTTCACAAAAAGTTGTTTCAAGTATTTCATCTGACATACGTTTAGCGTGCCGGAAAATAGCTTTGAAGACTCTTTTGATTACACCAACTAGTCTTTCCCAGGCACCACCGACAGGGGGGCTTTTAGGTGGAATGAAAAAACCACTGGATTGAGTGTGTTGCTGAATATTGTCTTAATGTGGTTTGGGTATGACATTCAAATGCCTTCTTTAACAACTCTTGGCCCTTAACGAAGTTACCTCCGTTGTCTGATGTTACAGTCTCAGGCGTCGAGCGTCTAGCTACAAATCTGCGGAATGCATTAATAAATGACTCCACATCGAGTAAATGTAACATTTCAATGTGTATTGCTCTTGATGTTAAGGAAGTAAATATGATACCATATCGTATCTTTTGACCACTATAAAAACTGGTATGATATGGACCAAAGCAATCCAAACCTATGTGTGTGAATGCAGGTAAATGAGGCTGTACGCGAAAACTATGAATATCAGCCACTATTTGTGTCATGGGTTTAGCATACATTTTCTTATATGCAACACATCCCTTGATCACTTTCCTTACCATGCGACGTGCTTTCGTTATCCAGTATTTCTCACGGATGCGACTCAACGTCCATTCACAGCCTAAGTGTCCGTTGGAATGGTATTTCCGTGTTATCACACGTGAAAAGACATGATGATGTGGAAGCAAAATGGGATGTTCTCCTGTCCTGCCACTTACTCTAAGGATATGTTTCTCGTTTAAGCACGGATTCAGACAAAGTATACTACTTGACTTGTGTAGTGGCTTACCAGTTTTCAACTGTTGCAGTTCATTTTCATTGTGCGATTTACCTCCATAACGCGCAACACAATCGAACACAAGATGATATTTTCCCAGTTTATTTACCGATTGGACGTAATGGTGTGGTAAATAGCATACGCGCTCTGCGTTTTTCATAGCCTCAGCAGGAACTACTTCCGCATACCCAGAATTTAGTAATTTGGATACTTCTGAATCATATCTCTGGTAAAGATTATCTCGTTCTAAACGAACGGTCAGGTTATCTAACCTCTTTTGCGCAAGGCTAACATTACTGGGAATGGGTTCACATGGATCTTTCCATTGTATAGGCAATTCATAGTGATCATTGACATTTCTACCTTTCTCGTCCCACAAATTTAGAACTGTTTTATCAAGTATAGACATGCCTTGACGCTCAAAAGCAGAGTTCTCCAGCTCCCACAATTTGTTTATGACATCATTGATAGACGTGTCGCTATTATTTTCCAACTCTACTGGAGAAATTGAAATAAAATTACATATGCCAACATTACTCACATCTGCCTTTGGAATTTGACCACTGACTGTCCAACCAAATTTATATTTAATTGCGACTGGTTGATCAGGCAAACCTTTACGTACTTCTAAAGGCATCAAGGCTTCTACAAAATCTTGACCTATCAGAATATCAACATGTTGACAGTCTATACTAGCAGATAGATCAAGACCCTGCAAGTGTGGGTATTTACTCTGATCTAAAACTCCCGTGGATATGGGAATATGTGGCACAACTTTCACACCAGATAACACCATTGATTCTTGATCAGTTGATAATTCAAGCGACACCTGTTCTGAACTAACAGGAGATGAACCACTCATCGTTCCTAAGATGTAATCATTCAACGATCCTTTCAAATTTAACTGATTAGCCAAACTTTCAGTACAGAATGAAGTGGAAGAAGCAGTATCCAGTATGGCCTTTGCATAAACTTTGCTGTTTACCTGCACTCTTACCACAGGCATCAAACATGATGATGCATCCACAGCAAAGTTAAATGAGGACCTATCAGCATGAAGGAAAGCTGTGTGTTTATCGCCACAAACAAAACAACGAGCTTTACATTTGCAGTCAGGGACATCATGGTTATCCCTTAAACAGTTCACACATAATTGATGTAACTTCACAAAGGCTAAACGATCTTTAAAATCAAGACCACGGAAAACAGGACACTTCATAATGAAATGATGCTGTTTACACATTTTGCATGGCTGGTTGAAATGCTGTGAGTTTCGTGGCTGCTGTGTATTTTTCTGAGTGACTGTATTTACGTCAAACGTACATACTGCAGCGCCATCTGATGAATTACCAGGTATATTGTCAACCTCCAACATGGGGTCAATCAACTCCTGAGTTTCATCCTGGGTAATATGAGCTGTCACATTTTTGCGACTCTGATATCTCTCAGATCTGGCAATTTGTTCAACCAATGGATCTGATCAATTCTTCGGCAAGACCATCGACCCAAGATGCTAACTGCTCAAATTTAATGTAGTTACCTGAAGACCGCTTGTACTTCAATTCCTCCTTATTCCATCTATTTTGTACAAAAGCAGGTGAGCGTGCAACAATATAAAAAATGACAACTTGAGAATCTGTCTCATGAAGTCAATCAATTTGCTTCAAAATTTGCTAAAAGTTGCGTAACTCATTTGAGAGCGATTGCATATCAACCACCGATTTGATCGGTCTTGTACACCTAAGGGACTTAATAATGCTCTGAGTTACCAAGTGTGAACTCCCATAAAGTTTATGAAGTGTAACACACGCAAACTTGTAACCCTCTTCCGGCTTAAGAAATACAGCGGACTTAATGGCCTGATGAGCAGCACCTGACGTGTATTGGAGCATACGAGTAGGTCTAGCAGATGGATCGGCTATGCATGATTCAACTGAAAGTTGGAAAGCTTTATTGAAGTTGTGATATTGGAGCGGGTCTCCAGAAAATGTTTCTATTTGCACTTTTGGAAAGGATAGGATATCATAAACTTCACGACCCGGGATTGGGGCAGGTGTTGTTTCAGTCTTACCTACAGATTTTATAGCACTTTTAGCTACACCTAAAATTTTGACATATTTAGATTGTACTTCGTCAAAATAATCATCATGTTCTTTCTCATGCTCTTTATCAAGACTCAAAGCCTTCTCACGGGCGACCTCGAACCCATCAAATGCCTGTCTTAATTGTGAAATCAAAGTAGGCAAAGTTGAAAGATCATCCTCCTCAACAACAAATCTTGATATCTTATTGCATAGCCTAGTCACCTTGCCTTTTGTCGTCCCCCTATCTACTTTTGCCTCTTCTAGAGGCGCCATTGTGTAGGCTGTGAAAACAGCGCACACAAAAATGTGCAAGAATGCAATTGATACTCTCAATATACAATATGCCGATGTTATGTATTGAATATATTGTAAAATAAATAATATAACAACCCAATATACCAAATACCAATCAGTATGGATGGATTAACAGTGTATCAATATATAGATATGTGGCAATACAAAACAAACTACAAAAAACTCAAAATAACAATAAAAATAATTTTGAAACCATAAATAAATAAATTAATAAATCACAATAAATAGCAGAGTTGGTTGCAACCAGGTACGTAGCTGTCTAGCAGAATGGAAGACTGATGTTGAAACTTGACTGTCGATAAATGTCACAACACACGATGTGACTCCTAAACTGTTTAACGACGTGGCACAGCACTGATGAACATCATCACTGGTGTGTCTGAACACTAGTACGCGAATGCACAGAAGCACAGATGAACAAATATACGGATGCACTGATGCACATCACCTCTGATGTGTCTGACACTTGAAACCAGGAACACTGGAACACACTTTGCACATTCCCTCGAATGTGTCTAACACGGGAACACTGGGACACCCTAACCCGCTGCTCCTAGGTAGGACTTGTAACTATGGCACCCATGGTAAAGCAGGGTAATAGCTTTTATCTTCTGTCACTTTGACTGAAGGAAAGACTCAACTCGAACCGTTTAATCTCCATGGGCGTTTATTGACACTAGGACATCACTGCGACATCATAGAGACATACTGCAACAATATACATATAATCATCATAAAATCATCTTTACTACTCATTTGGTATAACTTTTAATTTACATACCATTTATCGTAATAAATCATTTATCGTAACTATTGTTAACACTTGTTCACTTATAACATATACGACATTCTATTATACAATATACCAAGTTTTAACAATATAACATTTCACCATTTAACAAATACTTCAATAATCTATGCTCTTGGTAAATAATTCATACTTAAATAGAATTTCTAACCATTAATACGGCCAGAGTAAAAAGTAAGCTGAAACAACAGCGGCACCTGCTGTCAAAATATGTAACTAAAGAAAACAAAGCGTAAAACACATTGAAACCACGGGAAAAAGTATCGACCATTAAAACCCCAAAATGCCAAACTTTTATGTTCAAGTCGCACAAATAAGAATAGTCCTTTTTACATACATTTATAAAAAAAGCTTACTTTTAAGCATGAAATTACACTCTGAATCGCTGCTAACCCCTTGACACTTGGATGCACGCAATGACTTCACGACGTGCGCACGTGCTAAGAAAGGATATTTGTCGCCCGTTCCTTTGACCAATTCATACCAGAAAACACGCTGCTAATGACTTAAGCTCATGCATCATGAATCCTAACCTGATATATATATATATATATATATATATATATATATATATATATATATATATATATATATATATATATATATATAGCTTTAATATTAATCCTTAATAACCAATGTTAAATACTCTTTTATCAATTCAATATACTCCATATACGTAACCTGTACAAGCTATCAACTTTATTTACACCTTGACATAACCTGATTTTACAACACTCGTTTACATGTTTTATGGCTTTCAACCAGCATTTAAACTCAATGTATACTTACAAAGCTATTTTGCGGGATTGCACGGTCTATCCAACTCCAGTAAAGCACAGAACTTCAACCATGTTAGTACCTATAAGCAACATACGAACGATGCCCATAAATACTATGAAACCACTGGAAGTTGAAACATTTCAAAACGAACACGATGAAATAGAAATTGACAAACGCAGGTCTCTACTTACGTTAGTTCCTTCGACGCTTGTTAATTACATTATTTGCAGGTGCGGGGACAAAGCCCCTAACTCGCGACTCTCTCGACCTCGATACCACTCTTCGGCTCGTTGAAAAATGGGCATTGTATTCACATGCCGCTTCCTTTACAGTATATATATAGCAGCGCGAATGAATCACCAACATTATAATATAAAAGGAAAGTAGTACCTGAGCAAAAAAAAAGGAAAAACTATAAAATCCTACCCTCAATAGATTATTAACCCGTGTATATGGTGCCAAAGCACTACAGGGATTACAAAGACACATGTACAACAACAACAACAACAAAAAGAAAAAACATGGAGATGTACAAAAAAAAAAATCACACGGAAAATACGAAACACGAGCTAGTGTTTGACAGGGTCATAGGTCTCTTAACGAGTTAAGACAGACTGTAGATCAGTTTTCTACTCTAAAACAACCCTGATAGTTAAATCTTTATCTGATGCATTTTAACATTCATCCTTACATGATCATTAATGTGGTGAACATTTTACCTTGGATACTTTAATTTCACACAGTAAAATAAATCAAGTGAAAAGTCCTACTGATAATGTTGGTTTTCCAAGTTGAGTGGTTAATATCTCCAAGAGCAAATGAGGCGGGGCAAGGGCCTCGGTGACTCGAGGTACACAGAGCTATAGTCTGACCAGTTTTGATCAAGATGGATGTCATCAGGGACTGGAGACTAACTGCCATGCGGCCTACTTATAAAGGTCACGGTACCTTTGCCATTACCAAGGGCTTTATTTAAACTTTTTAACGTCAAGAGCGTGAGATTCTGATTGTGATTGGATATTCACATTCATCAGTGAAGTTCAAAAAAAAGCCTTTGAACATGGAACCTCTCCCAAATATGGAAAGAGAACCCTGCAGACTGTAGGATCAGTCATTGTACATAGTGGGGTGGTGTGGGACCTAATATTGGTGATTCCACAATGATTAAAAATGTTATTGAAACAGTTTCTAGGGCATAGTGTTTAGTTATTCTCCTTGTCTCATACCAGTGTATGACTAGAGGAGATTCTTCTCGAAGAATCTGTACATCCGAACAGCAATACATCTCCATCTCAGCCCTGAAGTCAAAGGTGTCATTGGTCTTGGTAGCATGCCATTCCAGAAACTTTTCACGATCTCCTTTAGACATATAGTTGACTCCGTAATAGTGGGCTTCAGGATAGGGTCCCACATAAGTTTGAACTGACTTGGTGTTGAACCAGTGACAAAAGCAACCTTTCTTCAGCTCTTGGGGATCAAATGCTTTGGGTAGGGTAGCCAGTTTAATGGGTAGAAAATTAAAACTGTCGATGAATCGCATGTTCAAACCTTTACCGACTTCCAGATACATGATCCTGGTTCCGGCTAAATGATTTTGGATGGTCGTATGGATTTGTTAATTAGGTACTCCATGATGAGCTTGGAGTCGTACCCTTTTAGATTATGAGCTATCACAGTGGAGTTTTCATGTCCTTCTTGGAAAAACCATTCTCCAAAAGCTTGAAGAGTATTGTCTCCTTCAAAGATGACTTCTCTCATGCCACATGTGTCCTGACAAGGTGGGCCAGCATATTGGTCTGTGGTGTCGTCGATTTTACTCATCTCACAACGCAAACCACAACTGGTTCATTGAGGTTTGGGATGCAGAGGATCATACATGCACTCATCACAGGCTTTTTGGGTCAAGACATAATTGGGGACATGTTCATATCTTCCACAGGTTGGATCCTGACAGTGGTGACACTTGTCACAATAATTGCATTTCTTCCTCTTGGATTGGCATTGATGGCTGGTGTAGAATGGGATGTAACTCTCCTCACATTGCATCAATTCATCTTGCCGGCATTCGAAATCGAAGAAAACAAACTTTTTGGTACTGACTTTGGGTGTCGGTTTGAGTGCACGTTGATAGCATAAATGAGGGTCCATGACAAAATGGAGACAACACATACATTGGTATTCTCCACACTGGTGGTCTTTGGGTGCACACTCTTTGCGGTCCAGGACTTTCTTGCAGGTAGGGCTTTTCCAAAATTTCTTGTATTGGCCTGGTCCTTTTTTTCTTTTCTTTGTGACTTTTATAGTAGTCTTGGTTTCGACACACCATGTTACATTCATTGCATGTTACTTCTGTGGTAATGACACAATCTTGTCTCTTGCATACTAGACAGCAGACATCACAACTGTGATGCTTAATCTTCCCACCATTGCATCCCTTGTGGCACCTGTCACAATATTTATCAACAGAGAGCTACCTTGTGATGTTGGTGAAAGCATGGAAGTGGCCACATTCCTCATCTGTGCTATGTTCATTATCTATCAAGTAGATGTAAAATTTCTCGGGTTTGGTGGTACCCACACGAATCATTTTGTTGCCTCGGCGTGCACTCATCATGCAGATCTGGAAATCCAACAGTGGCTCAAATTTATGGATCTCTTGAATGGAAGCTGGACGGTCAGTAGGGACACCTGCAAGTTGACACAACAATGTGGCCATCTGTCCTTGTTCTTTCCATTAAATTGTGCGCAACTTATTGTATAAATGCTTGGGGAGTTTACAGTGTTCCAGGGCCAACTCCACTAAATATTTTTTCTGGTCTTTGATTGTAGCTTGCCACTCTTCTTTGGTAACCACATGCTGCTTGGCCCAAGCCATGCCAATGGCACGTGCCATGCACAGGTGGTCTTCATCCACAATATGTACTAAACTTTGCTTTCTGTGAATAGAGTTGTTAGGACCATGTAACTTGGTGAGCCGTGTTCGCCCTGCTCCTTTAGGCATTCCGATGACTCCTATTGTGATGTTGAAGCTTTCATTCACATCCAGTTCTTCGTGGGAATTCAACACATTTTGAATGGCGTCTGTGATGACATCGGCATCTAACTCCTCAAGGGGACGTAATAGTCAGGCAGCCAGCTGAGTATACCTTGACTTGGCTGATTTATTTTTGTTCTAACTTGATTCTGTGAACTAATATAGCACATAAGCAAAAACTGACGGGTAAATTAAATTTACCCTTGAGCATTTTTTAACATTCAAGATGGCGTCCAATATGGCCGCCAAACATATTTTAGCAAAGCAACACTTTTTTCAGTAAGCTTGTTTACCATGTTGATGGCATTTGGGTTGTTCTATGGGTTTGTGATGATGCCTGACTCAAATAAAATACTTATGAGACTGTCAAAGGTCAAGGTCAAGGTCATATGGTAAGGTCAAAGGTATTTATAGCCCACAAAATGCTGTGAGAGGGCAAATAACAACACACAACTCATGACTAAGAGTACAATATGTTCGATTATATATTGTGTTGTGTTTGGCAAAAACATTTTGCACACAATAATGAATGAAACGTTGGTAATAACAAATAATCAAGGCCCATTCAGAGATCAAGACTACTGGTATGTTATGGTCAGGAAGCCAAGGCTGATTTTTGGAGGAACCTTGACTTGACGGATTTTTTTTTTCACACTTGATTCTGCAACCTTATATGTCATACAAACATAATCTGGTGGGTAAATTGGCTCTACCCTTGAGCATGTTGACAAATTCAAGATAGCAGCCAATATGGCCGCCAGACTTAGCTGCTCACAAGGATTCACTATTTTTGGTAACTTTTTGACCAAGTTTAGTAACGTTTTGGCCATAATCAAGTTAGGGATAAAGCCTTACTCAAATTGGACATTTTGTAGGTCCTCAAAGTTTAAGGTCAAGGTCAAGGGTATTTCTTTCCAAGGAATATGGGGTACTTACCATGATTTTTCTTGTGTAGACTTATTTTCATTTACTTCCATTTAAGATGTAGATTCAAGAAGCAGTAGAAGTAGCCTAAAAATGTAGCAGTAGCCTGTAGACGTAGCAGTAGCCTATGGAACTAGCAGTATTTTACTAATGGCACAAGAGTGCATCTTCAAATCTGTGCTTGGTAAACTTCCAGCCAAGCAGAATCTTTCTCAAAGTAAACCTGATGGTGCTAGGTTAAGCAATATTGTACAAGCCAGTGTCCATTATTGCGACAATTTTTGAGAATACTTACAGGAACAACTGGACTTGAACTAGCATCTGCAAGTGTTTTATCACAAGCACTTTATTTCAACATATCTGACATGTGCACCATCTGGTTCCAAATTACTGCCAGTAGACCAACCCCCTATCAAAGTGTATGAGGCGATCTGATGTTCCTAAGTTCAATTTCAGAGAGCATTGTATTTATTGTGGTGAATGCTGTATGATAGAAAAAGACAGAAAATATCCCAATAGGTGGGTGCCAGCCTTCCTGGTAAAAGCAGTAGCCACAAATGAACTAGATGACAGGGGCCACCCATTGAGGGTGAAAGACAAAATCCTGCAACAGTGCCCAGCCAGAGGTGACCAGTGGGCAGAGTCAGTGAGGCTGCGTGTCATTGGTGCCCCTAGTGACTTGCATGCATCTGATGCAAGGTACTACAAGCACTACAGAAGCACATTTTTCAGTCATCGGTGTGCTCCAGGTGAGGGTATGTCAAAGCAAGATGACATTAGTGAGACCCTCCACCAATCAGGTTTAAGACAGCTTATTGCAGAAATGCAAGCAGATTGCACCCAAATATGGAATTCAGTTCAACTATGGGAGTGCTCCACAGATCCTGCCAGCTAGGTCCAGGTTTTGGGGAGTCCAGTTTAGGTTTTATAGCCTGAGGTGTGTCCCAATCACCATCCTGAATACAATTTTGAGCTAACTCAGCAGCAGCTTCTTCCTGCTCTATGCTTGCCATGATTTGGTCCAACTGATCATTGCTGTAGTCCACCATTACAGGGTCTGAAATATAAGATTTTATATTGCTTTATGCAGAGAAATATGATATTGATTCAATAACTCAATAGAAAAAAAGATTCAATAACGCAATCATTTAAGGATTTATGAATTCCGTTATCATTGGGTCACCTTAAGATGCTTCTAACAGGAAGGTACACCACATCTTTGTAATTTACAGGTATAGAGCACAATAGGTGCATACAAAACATAAAACAAAAGTTATACATAAAGGTGTCAACAATCTTATAGATCATATATTACATATGTAACAATTAACATAAACATTGTCTTACCCAGATCAAATGGTTCTTGGTGAAATACAGGAGGTAGACCCAGATCAATTTCCAGCTCTCTCCATTTGAGATCCAATATGCGCTGTTTGATGTTCTGGTCCTCTGCCAATCCAAAATTGTTAGCCCACTCCCCCAACTCTTCACTATTGGTGAACTGGTCAGCCATTTTACTAATTGCCTTTGAGTAATCCATCTGAAAAAGTATGGAGATATTATTAACATATCTAAAATATATTACACCATATGACAGCAACTATTTTTTATCAATTAAGACTAAGCTTTTTTTTCAAAAAGTAAATTAAACTAAAGAAAATGCAGCTTAGTAAGATTACATCTAAGATGAGATGGCAAAAAAAAAAAAATAATAAAATAAAAGCCTGAACATTGTGACAACGTTGCAACCAATGCCGATTTGAAAATGTTGACATGAGAAAATGTTGACATTGAATATGTTGACATGAATTTTTTTTTTTGACTGTGTAGACAAAATGGTTAATCTGATTATTTATTCTTTTCTTTAAAATTACACGTGTTCATTTTAATTTATTTTACTTTAGCTCATTGTTAAATTAGATTTTATTTTGATTTCTTAATTAAGAATGTTTATGTTTTAGGTTTGTTTATTTCATTTTAATTAGAACATTGGCATATTATTTATTTCATTTGTTTTAATTAGTTTCTTGTTCTAGTTTGTTTTGTTTTGAACTTAAGTATGTTTATTTTGTTTTATTTTACTTAATACATTTTTTTTCAAAAAAATGGTTTAACATTTTAGTTTACTTTGTGTTTCACCTTAAGTATGTTTGTTTTGTTTTATTTTCAACTTAAATATTTTCATTTATTTTTTCTATTGTTCTAGTTTATTTTATTTTATTTAAAACTCAGGTATGTTTACTTTTCATATTCAAATCAACGATCAATTCAAATGTTTTCATTCATTTATTAAATTGGGTTTAATGTTTCAGTTTATTTTTTTTTTTTTTTTGGTTTATTCTATTTTGTTTCATTTTGAACTAAAATACTTTTTCATTTGGCTATTTTTTTTAGTTAGGAATGTTTATTTTTAGGTGGGTTCATTTAATTTTAATTAGAGCTTTATTATATTATTTATTTCATTTGTTTGAATTAGTGTATTGTTCCAATTTTATTTTGCTTTGAACTTTAGTATGTTTATTTTGTTTTTTTTATTTAACACATTTTTTTCTAGTTAGTAATGTTTATTTTTAAGTTTTTTTATTTGATTTTAATTAGAACTTTGGTAGATTATGTATTGTTGTTTTGTTTTAAACTTAAATATGTGTATTGTTTAT
>CAXHWN010000999.1:0-11000 GCA_964020975.1 Hermodice carunculata | reverse complement strand
TCTATAGTTCGGACCCTTTGATCTCATTCTGTTTTCTTATTTTATCCCACAAAAGATTTTTCTTTTTTTTTTTTTTTTTTTTTTTTTTTTTGGTTGCACACTATATGTTTGGTGTCATTTTTGATTCATATATTAAGAAGCCATTTATTTTGGTCGTGACAAATATGTCACTTCCACAACCTACAATGGTAACAATTGTAATAGAAGTGAAAGTAGCTGAGGAGTTATCCGCCATTTTATAACAAATGACCCATGGGGAGAAGTGGGACAGTCGGTCCCAGTTCTCTCAAAGTATGAATGTGTCATTCGGGTGGTCTCTCTGGAGAGGTCAGGTAAAACTGGCAATTGGAGTATAGTATATAGAAAATGTTCTCCTTCCCGTGACCCAATCATTTTTGTGAAAGTGCTTTTTTAAAAGGGAAATCTAGTAAGATTAAGCCAATATTATTGCAGTCACTGTACTGTGACGTGGTGTTTTGTCTTTCTCAGAGATCACTTAATTGCTGAGGGCAAGCCAATTAAAAACACTGCACATGTGGTACAATTATATAGGCTTTTCCCACATGTGGTTATCTCATGTAGAATTTTTTGAGAAAATTACTGTTAAGTTAGTTGTCCCAGTCCTCTCACCTCTTTGTCCCACTTTGCCCCGTGGGTGTCCAATCTATCCCAGAGAATTGTCACTTTTTTCTTTTATTGTCCACAATTATATATTTGCGTACAAGGTGGTATGAAAGTAGTTCACTTTTAAGCAAATTGCCCCAACTTTCTTTCGGATATATTACCACCACATGAAGTTCATCTGTTAAACAGTAAGATTAAAAAATATGGTCCTTTCGTGATGCCCCACTTCTCCCCGGTATCCCATACGAATGGGCTATATTTGTGTTTCAGGTGAGCAGTGAATATTATTGAGATATCATTTCTACAAACAAATGGTGGACAGGTGCAACAACAGGCAAACTCCTTTATGCTAGTCCATGTTAATCGACAGCAAGCCTTCTTGCATGCAACAACCAATGCTCTCTCGGATATGAGGGTTATCCTATAGTTTCTCCCATCTGTTGATAAATCTAAACAATTTACATTGAACAATTCACATTGAAAAAAGTTGTTGTAATAACAAGTTTTTTCTTGTAATAACACAAAAAGGGCAACAACAAGATTTTTTCCTTGTAATAACAAGAGAAAAGTTTAAATAACAATATTTTTCTTATTATAACAAGAAAAAAGTTGTAATAACAAGATTTGTTCTAGATATAACAGGAAGAAAATCTTGTTATTTCAACTTTTTTGGTATAACAAGAAAGAGTTTGTTACAAAAAGAAAAAGTTGAAATAACAAGATTATTTTTGTTATGACAAGAATAAATATGGTTATAACAAGAAAAAAGAGAGGGATTAGGCTGTGAGATTAGGGACAGCGTGCTGCATGTGTGATAACGCAAACTCTGCGTGTACTTGCTGTGCAGGCCATAGTGACCGTGACGGTTGTTGGCACCAGGAAAACGATCTGAAGTCTCGCTTATCATTTCCATGAAAAAGGCAAAACAGGCCTGTTAGGCCTTTAAATTTTTCAGTTGGTGATAAAATCAATAGTCCTCGAAAGAGCCCAGTTTACCGAAATACACACCACTGGATGGCATCTTTATGTCCTTTTTCCTTTTCAGCCTAAGGAGATACAGGCGCCATCCACCATATATATTTCTGTACACCGGGTCCGGGGTAACCACGGAGGAATAAACTAGTTTATTCCGCAAGGTTGAACCTGGCTGCATTTACGTTTGATATGTGAACAAAAGTGTGTAAATGATAGGGAATGTGTGTGTGTGTGTGTGTGTGTGTGTGTGTGTGTGTGTGTGTGTGTGTGTGTGTGTGTGTGTGTGTGTGTGTGCAGGTGACCATGTAACTATGACCACATACCAAACGAAGATAGTGATAAACCTTTCTCTAAAGGTTTGAGGGTGTAGTCATGATCACGCTGGTGTGGACAAGTTTCCAATTCTTGTCTCTATTGGAACTGATGCAGAGTGTTATTTGGGTGAAATTTAGTAATTTTAGCATCAACTATTGCTTCCCTGCCTATGCCACAAACCCATATCGAGAACTGAGAATGGCACCTGTATCTAGAGGAAAAGAAAGATATGAGAGTTTTAAAAAAAATTAATTGCCTGTAGTTTGTATAATTTAAACAAGAGGATTGTGACAGTCCTGTGCACAGCTGACCTTACATGCACCGACTGAAGTGGTCCTGTGTGCCAGGACATTTAGGTCACCTCTGTTTTAGACTATTATAGCTGTTGCCAACAAATGCATATCCTCTTGCTGATCGTTAAAAAAAGTAGTATCAGCACCACCTGTTGAAAGAATTAAGGCATGGGGGTCCTCCGAAGTGTTACAATGAAATTTCCAAGCAACGGCGGTTTACGAGCAGAAGATTGTTTATCATTTTGGCAATAAAACCAACAACATAATTAATTCAGGATCAAAATTCACTGAACCATGGTGATTGGAACAAACGTGGTAGAGACAACCAAGGGTACATCGCCACCATGTTTCAAGTGAATCTGCTGAATAGTTTTGGAGAAGTCATCAGAGTAAATTCCCATTGCAATCCCCATTCGCTAACATTGTAATTAGTAGGATTGCATGCATCAACTGACAAGCACCCGAATTAAAAAAAAAAAATCAGGTATCCCGCCTACAAGCTACATTTCTACCAAGCTTAAGAATAATCTGAGCCACTATTTTGGACAAGTCGAAAATGACCACAACGCAAAAAAGTAAAAAATTACGAAGATAAATGTAGCGCTACCTGTTGAATAAGTTAAGGTCTAGGGGTCGCCATACGTGTCCCTGTGCAATTTCCAAGTAATTGGCTGGATGGTATCAGAAAAGAATCTTCTTTTCTTCTTCTTCTTCTTCTTCTTCTTCTTCTTCTTCTTCTTCTTCTTCTTCTTCTTCTTCTTTTTTTTTTTTAATTTGGCCAAAAAAACCCCACCAAATCATAACAAATACCAAAATCAATGGAGCGTGACCACTTGACAGACATTACTGGAGACGCACTACATGGCCGCCAAGTATGAAGTGAATCTGCCTGACGGTATTGAAGAAAAGTTCCAAAGTGTGAATATGAATGAGATGTGTGTTGATTTACAAAGTAAACAACAAGACTATGCAATTACCGATAAGTACCCGAAATGAAAAATGCGTTTAAAAAATCGGGATTGCATAGTAACATCACCAGGTGAATATACCTGTAAGGCCCTTCCAGACACAAACACACAGACACAACAACAACAACAACCACAACAACAACAACAACAACAAATCATGTGGCATTTTCAGCAAAATCTGAATGACAGTTATGGAGACGTCAAAAACAGCAAAAACATGCTAAAAATCATTTGAAAAATTAAAAAAAAAATAATAATTAAATTAAAAAAAAAATGCAGCGCCACTTGGCGAATGAGTTAAGATCTAGATGTCACCAGAATTGTCGCCATGCAATTTCGAAGTAATTGGCTGGGCGGATATCGAGGTAAAATGCTTTTAACATTTTGAAAAAATAATAATGAAAATACAGACAAAAAAACTGCAATTTAAATCTAAATATCAGTGGACCATGACCGTTTGCACAACCTGGTAGAGACCTACCCAAGGCACATCCTCACCAAGTTTCAAGTGAATCTGCTCAATGCTTTGGAAAAGAAGTAAAATATGTGAATTTCCTTTGCAATCCCAATATACTTTCACGGTAAGCAATAGGAATGCATGCATCAACCGACAAGCACCTGAATTAAGAATACTAGTTACAAAATCAGGCATCAAGAGTATTTTCACATTGATTATTTTCTCTTTTTTTTTACATCTTCTACAAGCTACGTTCCCACCAAGTTTCAGAACAATCTGAGTGACGGTTTTGCTTGGGAAATTGAAAATGACTTCAACGGAAAAAAAGTAAAAAAATAAAAATTAAAAAAAATGCAGTGTCACATGTTAAACAAATTAAAGTCCTGGGATACCCGCAAGTGCCCCTTATGCAATTTTGAAACAATTAGCCAAGTGTTGTTGTTGTTGTTTTTTAAATCAAGCCAAATACTGAACGAAAAACTCATAAAAAAATATTCATAAACCACTGGACCGTAACCACTTCATCAAACGTGCAGAGACCTACCCGATGTACATTTACACCTGGAGTCAATCTGCTCAGTGTTTTTGGGAGAAAAAATAAATGTGAGTTGTTGACGTCCAATTGTTCACGTAGCGGTAATGTAGGTTTCAATCAAGTTACATACGATTACTAGAACAGGCTGATTTTCCAACAGAAAATCAAATGTCTCCCCGTGCGCCCTTACTATTGTCACCCTTATTTTTATAATTAGGCATACCAATTCCAACGATCTACAGATATGGTGAAGGCACACTCTTGATTGACATTCCAAACTGTTGATTTTTGACGAAATGCCCACGTGACCTTGAAAAACAGGTCAAGGTCATAAATCTGCAATTACAAGCAAGGTCTTACATAGAAACACAATCACACAAAATGTCAACCTCGTTAAGTCAAATCTTTCACGAATGCATCTGCAATGGTTTTTAAAAAGTGGCCAGGTGACCTTGAAAATATGTCAAGGTCACCCACTTACAATCCCAACCTAGTTCATATTATAGTACATAATCATGAAAAATTTCAACCTCTTAGTCAAATCCTTGCGGAGTTATTGCGTCTGCGTCAATTTTACATGACATGCCCATGTGACCTTGAAAAATAGGTCAAGATTACCCATCTGCATTCCCAACCTAGTTCATATTATGTTAGAAGAGCACACAAAATTTCTACATATTAAGTCAAATCCTTGCGGAGTTATTGCGTCCGCGTCAAGTTTACATTACATGCCCGCGTGACCTTGACAAATAGGTCAAGGTCACATATATGCAGTTACATGGCAAGTCTTACAAAAATCTTCATAGAAACACAATCACACAAAATATCGACCTCTTTAAGTCAAATCTTTCTCGAGTGCATCTGCAATAATTTTTAAAAGTGGCCATGTGACCCTGAAAATAAGTCAAGGTCACCCATCTACACTCCCAACCTAGTTCATATTATGGTACATAATCATGCAAAATTTCAACATCTTAAGTCAAAATCTTGCGGAGTTATTGCGTCCGCGTCAATTTGACATGATATGAAAATAGGCTTGAAAATAGGTCAAGGTCACCCATCAGCAATCCTAAGCAAAGCTTTATATGGGAACATCTTCACAAAAAATTTCAAGTTCCCGAGTCGAATCTTTCTGGAGTTATCGCGTCCGCAACGGACACAACAATATGTTGAAGAAGAAGAAGAAGAAGAAGAAGAAGAAGAAGAAGAAGAAGAAGAAGAAGAAGAAGAAGAGGAAGAGGAAGAAGAAGAAGAAGAAGAAGAAGAAGAAGAAGGAGGAGGAGGAGGAGGGGGAGGAGGAGGAGGAGGAGGAGGAGGAGGAGGAGGAAGACGAAGAAGAAGAATAAGAAGAAGAAGAAGAAGAATAAGAAGAAAAAGAGGAGGAAGAAGAAGAAGAAGAAGAAGAAGAAGAAGAAGAAGAAGAAGAAGAAGAAGAAGAAGAAGAAGAAGAAGAAGAAGAAGGAGGGGGAGGAGGAGGAGGTGGAGGAGGAGGAGGAAGAAGAAGAAGAAGAAGAAGAAGAAGAAGAAGAAGAAGAAGAAGAAGAGGAAGAAGAAGAAGAAGAAGAAGAAGACAGAAGAAGAAGAAGAAGAAGAAGAAGAAGAAGAAGAAGAAGAAGAAGAAGAAGAAGAAGAAGAAGGAGGAGGAGGAGGAGGAGGAGGGGAGGAGGAGGAGGAGGAGGAGGAGGAAGAAGAAGAAGAAGAAGAAGAAGAAGAAGAAGAAGAAGAAGAAGAAGAAGAAGAAGAAGAAGAAGAAGAAGAAGAAGAAGAAGAAGAAACGGACGCAAAAACAATATGCCCCCCCCCCCCATGCACGGGGAGACATAATAAGAGGTGGTTCTGATTTCCACAACACATGAAAATGGAGTATGATAAACATTGAAATGTTGCTATATGCATTATTTAATATTTGACAAAAAAAAAACATACAGGAGTTTGCTTTGAGGGAGTAAGCTAAATGCACATGTATGTTTGCATTCATAAGTGTCTTCCTTTGTTTTAAATTTCCAGTAAAAAGCATGTCCACGATGGAAACTGAAACTTCATATATACCAGAGAGGTGCATGCATATACGTTTGTGCACACACACAAAAAGATAATCAGGTATGTGTTTATACAAAAAACAGCCTACTGCATGCACCTGTTTGTATTTGGTCACCTGCAATGGCCAACTTAGAGCAGTCCTTTTGTGATAGTCAAAGCAATTTACAGAAGCTTTAATCAAGATGGAAAAGCCAGGAAACCATACTTTGAAACAGCAAGACAATGGAAGTGATGAAGGGCGACGGAAAAACTGAAACATTTGAGAGAAACTGAAAGAACTATATGGAACAAACATAGAGAAACAAGGGAGAAAATAAGCATTTGAAAAGAGACAAGTAAGGACATATAGACGGCAAATATGTACATGTTAGTTCGTGATAATTTAATGTTCTGTTTTTTCAAGGGATATCACAGCTAGGCCTACATAAATTTAAGTACCTGCACAAATTCACATCGCACAATATCCACGCCAAGCAAATCCGTTTACCTGCTATCATAATATGCCTCACATGAGATTATCACTCAACATTAACTCTATAAACAGAAGACTTTTTTTAAAGAACATATGATTTGTACACTGGTGAACCGATCTCATCTTCATTAAAATTTTTAGATTCACTTTGCTCCGATTCCCCTTTGGTTTGGCATGAACTTTACCCTAAACACGTGTTTATAGTTTTTTCCTTGTCAGTTTGTGGTGCAGACTGCTTTGCAAGTGATGAATGCTGCAAACTTGGTGGCAGACCTGTGGAAGTCCTATCTATGTGCCTTGTGTTGGTGGCAAGCGGGATTATGGAGCTAGATACCATCCCAGCTTTTATGGGTGGATCATACCACAACAACTACCAGTGCCACAACGTATGGTACCACGCCATCTGGTAGAGAGACACCTACATCTAATCGAACAATCACAGCAGTAACAAAAGAAAATATGTCCGAAATCGGTTTATTCAATTGTTTCAGTGTTCAAATTATATGGCCTAACGCATGGCGATTTCAAAATTATGCGTTTAGTCCTAGCTGCACGGGACATGACAGAGAAGAATCTAGTGGCATCTTATATGTGACTTGTTTCATTTGGAGAGGAAAATACTCATGAACGTAAACAAACTGAAGTAGGGGCCCCGAATTCAAAAATTAGTCATAGCTTTCCTGTGAACAATATTTTGTTTCAAATAGTGTCAATCGCAAGTTCAATTTGAGGACTTGACATCGCTTTCTCCAACACTTCACTCATCCAAAACAGAAAGCAGAGTAGGTTCAAGGTGTACATTTCCACATATTCCAGATTGCATGTTCAAACCTCATGGGCAGTTTTGCCCTCAAAATTCAGTGATTTGGCTTACGCTGTGTAATCGGTGGTGGCACACATTGGAGTTTGTTTCAGTTTATTCCACATGATATCTTTCTTATGAAATGCTCATAGACGCTTGACCAAATACTGGGTCGAGTCAGGCTAAGAAAAGACTTGAAGCAAGCCATAAATGTAGCAAAAGCAAAAATTACTATGTAAACCGTCAGGTGAATGCGCTTCATTTGGGCACATATGAATATTGAAATGCAAATGAATGTGAACCACATGGCGCCGTGCGACGCGTTCTCGACTCAAAAGTTTTGCTTGCATTTAAGTCTATTGTGTTCAATTTTAGATTGTAAGTTAAAGCTATAGTGATCACATATTTCACATCTGGGGATGAAATGTGACAATCAGTTTATATATTAAGTCTAACACTGACTTTCGTTGGTTACGAATGAGTTATAGTCCCACATGCACCACGCTATAATATGATAGCTAGGAACACACAGCAAGAGTTTGTGACAGCACAGGAATGTAAAACCACACGCACACACACACACACACACACACACACACACACAAAATGTGGACAGCTCATATCTATCCCTTTACCTATTGATTCCTGCTACGGTACATAGAAAAGCCTGGAGACAAGTACTGGAAAATAAATTTGCCCATTATGGAAGCCTAATGAGACTACAAAAATATATTTTTGAAATACTCGTAAGTGTTACGAGTTTTTTCTCGAAATAACGAGTTTTTTCTCGTAATTACGAGTTTTTAAAACTTGAAATTACGTGGGTTTTTTCGTATCTACGAGTTTTTTCACGTAACAACGGGATTTTTAAACTCGAAATTACGAGTATTTTTCTCGTAATTACGAGTTTTATCTTGAAATAACGAGTTTTCAGACTATGAAAAGTCAACTTGCCAAATCTTCAACAATGATATTATTAGCGTACCAACAGAGTCACAATGGCGAAATCAGTACAGTATCGATGATTAAGTGTGCAGATTAAACTGATGAGACTTTGTCTTTTTTCGCCATCAGGAAATTGTCAAGATCTGGTTCGGAATTCTCGACTGGGCGAGTGTTTAAATTTTATTTATTTATTTCTGACTGTTGCCGTGCTGGAAGAATAAATAGTAATCATCAGCAAAGCATAAAGTAAAGAAAGGAATTTAAAATCACAAGCTTTAAATATAATTATCAACACTGACTTTTATCGTTCTTTGTGGAGATATTTTATTTGCAATGTGCTCGCGTTTCCTTTTTTTCCCTAAAATATATTTACCTTCATTCATGTGCCCTTTTTATGTTCTTTGTTTGAGGGTGAATTATCATTTTCCAGAGTGAAGTTCAAACTTAGTTACTGACTGCAGATCTCATGACCTAAACATTGTCACAAGTAAGTTGTGATGCGGCTGCATCAGTGATGTAGTGCATTATCATTTACACAAAATTAAATATCCACAAGGGACGTTTGATAATACGTCACGCTTGACGTAAATGACTGTGACTTGCGGTTTTCCAAATTTTTGACATAAAAATGCATACCAAATTGTTTTTCTACATCATTCAATGAATGTGTTTTCTTGCATAAGGTTTATAGAACAAAAACGACGCAGATGAATGCGGAATATACACTGGGGATATTATTAAATCAAAATTCGACCGTCAAAAATCTTCTAATGGAGCTGGCTGTACACTTACGTATATATCTAGCTCCATACAACAACACAGACCATCTTAATTATTTGTTTGTTTGCTTTCTTTGCTTGTTTGTTGGAGCAATAATATAACTTCAAATAAATTTTGGGAATGCTCTAAAAAAACGCCAGACGAAAACACAGGAAAATACAATGAGGCGACAAGTGGTTTGTGGTAAGTTCTACGAAAACGTAAATAAACTGGCAATCAAAATTTTATGTCTTTGTATCTATTTTTGAAGGCATTCTATTTTTGTAAGCTTAGCCTAGCTTATAAGGGATAGAATACCTAATTTTGAAACAAATTCTTACTTTGACTTTGATACACCAACACCCGGACAGAACAAAACGCGTTTGCAACATCTGATGGTTTCTTCGTCACTAATTCATCTTTCCTCTGAGTGCAATGTGAAAAAAAAAAATGCGTCACAAATGTCTAGAGAAACCGTGGTCAAACAAATAAGGGACACAACGTCAGTGCATTGGGTTACCATTTTTTTTTTTTTAATAAACAAATCTGTGAACGAATCAATTATATAGCAACAATACACTTTGTGATAAAGATAAGGTTAAATATTTCAAATAAAAATGGTAAAACTATCCCCAAATTATACATCAAAATTCTTTAAATGTGACCTGTTTATTGTTTTAGTGCACGTGCACATTAAGCCCTCTTTATACAGTGGAAATCATCATTAAATTTCATCTTTCTTCCAGTTTAGATGTATATACCACACAATTTCATAATAAAGACCATCTCCAAATAAATAGCACTTTGAGGCGCAACTGTAGGATGTATTGGTAGCGGGTTCCACTGTATTTGCACTCGAGGTTGGAAGTATGCGACTAGCAAGCCTTTACTGTGCTTAGACTTTATATGCGGGGATGGGGGAGGCATGAATTTTTGTTGTTGCCTTTGACCAACCTTACTTTTTTGTGGTCAGGAAGAATGACGGCGCAGTTCCATTATCACTAAAAAAAATGTACTGAGAAATAGGAGACTGGATCCGAGCGTGTCAACTTAATTAAGTCGTCCCATAATTGTGCTGGAAATGGAATTTCCGGAACATGTGGTGTGAGGACCCCTTAAACATACTGTTTTCGTCAAGTTCTTGGAATGTTTAATTGTAAGAAAAATAAAATATGTTTGAATTAATCTGTTTCCTTATTTTCTGTCATTGCAATTATGTCGATATCTTTATTTGCACGTACTCTTAAATGATATTCAACCGTTGTTCTTATCATGATAGTAAATAAATGGAAATCATATCTGTTGCGGCATGTTATATACATAATAACATTAAATGCGGGATAAAAATGCATTGGCAACTGCCGGTGTGGTTTCTGTGTTAGTTGAAAATTAACACTTCTTATTCGAAACCATTCTTTATCAAGACGATATTGTCAAGAATCGGACCTCGACTTTGAAGTGGTTATATCTTTATATTTAAACTTTTTAACATACTGGTCTTGGACTCCTTCCCGCTCCAAACGCCCAAAAGTACCAGGATGTAATCATAATTTGAGTTACGGCAACTTCATGTCAATATAAAACAGTTTTTTTTTTTTTGGGGGGGGGGGGGGGGAGAAAATTACAATGATTATAGAGCGAAGTGCGCCCAAGCAAAAATAAGAAAAGTAAATGGCTCAGTCTGGTTCTGACCAGGAAAAGGTTAATATCGCCTATTCAGCTTTTTTACCTTAGATGGTCCCTTGCGCCCAGCCCCATGATGCGACTAGCCTGTCAAACACTTTGACCCTTGTAATACCTGTCAAAACCATTACT
>CAXHWN010000998.1:0-19000 GCA_964020975.1 Hermodice carunculata | reverse complement strand
ACAAGCCTGTTCTGTATGGACAGACAAGAGACACAAGCACATCCTGTATGGACAGACAAGAGACACAAGCCTGGTCGGTATGGACAGTCAAAAGACACAAGCCTGTTCTGTATGGACAGTCAAAAGACACAAGCCTGTTCTGTATGGACAGACAAGAGACACAAGCCCATCCTGTATGGACAGACAAGAGACACAAACCCATCCTGTATGTACAGACAAGAGACACAAGCCCATCCTGTATGGAAGGGGGGTAAGGGAGGGTTTCGGTACGCTAGTACAGGAAATTATTTTTCTAGAGTACGCAGTACGGAAAATAAAAATCTTTCAAAATTTTGGATAGTACGAAGTACGTAAAACAAGAGGGCTTCCAGTACATCAGTCAGTAAATAAAAGGCCCCAGTACACCAGTACGGGAAACCCCTTACTGACCCTCTGTATGGACAGGCAAGAGACACAAGCCCTAGCCCTGTATGGACAGACAAGAGACACAAGCTCATCCAGTATGGACACAGGCAAGAGACACAAGCCCTAGCCCTGTATGGACAGGTAAGTGACACAAGTCTGTCTTGTATGGACAGACAAGAGACACAAGCCTGTTCTGTATGCACAGGCAAAAGACACAAGCCCTAGCCCTGTATGGACAGGCAAGAGAAGCAAGCCCGTCCTGTATGGAGAGACAAGAGACACAAGCCTGTCTTGTGTGGGCAGGCAAAAGACACAAGCCCGTCCTGTATGGACAGACAAGAGACAGAAGTCTCTGTCTTGTATGGACAGACAAGAGACACAAGCCCTAGCCCGTTATGGACAGACAAGAGACACAAGCCCTAGCCCGTTATGGACAGACAAGAGACACAAGCCCTAGCCCGTTATGGACAGACATGAGACACAAGCTCATCCCGTATGGACAGACAAGAGACACAAGCCCTAGCCCGTTATGGACAGACAAGAGACACAAGCCCATCCAGTATGGACAGACAAGAGACACAAGCCCTAGCCCGTTATGGACAGACAAGAGACACAAGCTCATCCTGTATTGACACAGGCAAGAGACATAAGCCCTAGCCCTGTATGGACAGGCAAGAGACACAAGTTCATCAGAGACAGACAAAAGACACAAGCCCATTCTGTAAGCTCAGCTCACTGACCAGTTAGCCAAACGGAAAAGGTCATGACAAATTTTGCTGAAATTTGGCACAGAATGTACCTCATATGAAGATAAAGCTAAATGTTATACAACTTTGGATTATCAAGACCTTTTTTCTACATGCACTTGTACAATCAGTTCTCAGAACCCTTGTGGTCATACAAATTTGATGTCTAACATGCTAGCAAAAGGTAATGAGATATGTAGCTTTACTGGAAGCATCTTTTGCCATGTTGATGTCACCTAGGGCCCATAGAATTATAAATTATAAGTTTATAAAAAATATATAAATTTGTTGAAATAATTGGTTGAGATTGCTGATTATTTTTGTATTGAAGCCTGTACAAGCTGACACACAGGATATTTGTAACTTGTCATTCAGTGGCTTGAACACTAGAATTGATCAATTACAAGGTCTTACTATCTTGCACATAAAAATCTTGCATATAAAAAAAACCAGCAAATTGTTAACCCTTTCCCCCTTGAATTAAAACCTAGTAAACAGATTTCCTTAGTATGTGTACTTGTGTCTTTTTGTCCAGAACCACTTCCTGGTAGACATTACCCCATTCCATTGTCTGAACTCTTTAAACTCCATAAGCTAACCTGTCACTGTCTAACCTACATACATATAGAAGTACTATTGTCCACATTGCACATGTTTTTTTGTGTAGAATTTTGACATAGGCTGTATAAGCCCATATAAATTAAAGGGCCCTCCATGGGTCACTACTCAGAACATGTTTCGGAGCCTGTTATCTTGATAGGTCTCATTTACAATTCTCAGTAGGCTGTTTTTCTTGCTGTTGAAATCAATTGAAAACACTGAAGCAGACGACATTTAACCACCAGCCGGTTTTGGCTGGATTCAGGGGGAAAGGGTTAAAAAACAGGGCACATCTGTGACAGCCCTATGCTGCCAGTCACAAAACAATCTATGCTCCCTGAGGCAGTCTGAGGTGTATTGAACTATGTATCTGTTGAGACAAGCTGTTCAAAAAAAAACACATGAATTTTTGTACATGCTTATTCAGCCTTCTGTAAAAGATATGATAATATACATTGTATATGTGTGTTGTTTGGGGAAAAAATAAGTCAGCTTTTTTATGAGGTAGAAACTGTGAAAAGCAACCAATGGTGCTTTGCACATGGATTGTACTTGTAGTGGGTAAAATACTATATCATGTCTGCAGTTCTCTCTTTTGTGTTGAATGCTGACCATTAAGGAACACTGCACCAGGGAAAAGGAAGAAATTTGCACTTGCTGAACTTGGCTTTTATTTAGCTGTGGTGGCAAAACTGCATCATAATAGGCAATATTTCCTGTTTTTTCTTTTAAGTTCAAACACAGAGTATTTATTGTTGATGACAGAATATGTGAAACGTATTTCACAATTTAACAAGAAAATGTGAATCACGCTGTCAAACCCACACTTTTAAAAGGGATAGTACAGGAGCTTGCTTCCATGAAGGCAACTCAAAATACACAACATGGAGACATGGACAGCAAAGCCCGCTGTGTTCTCTGGAGACATCACAGTTGATTTAATAGGAGCAGCATAGTGTGTCCTGTATGTGAGGTCAACTGTTGGAATATTTTTGTCACAGAGGTATGTGTCATGTGTTTGTATAGTCGTATCTGCTATTTAAGAGGTATGAGTCACATTGTATGTTTTTATAGTGGTATCTGCTATTTACATGGCATGTGTCACATTGTGTGTGTGTCGTTTTGTCACAGAGGTATGTGTGACATTGTATGTTTGTATAGGGGTATCCGCTATTTAAGACCACTAACTCTGCCAGCCAAAAATGATTACATATGACAGGTGGTCTTAAATTACAGGTAAATTTACAAAGAATCTAGACTGTGGTGTAATCAGAAATGTGGTCACAAAACCCAGGTGGTCTCACACTGCAGTGGTCTTAATTTGCAGTTACTACTATACCACAAAACAGTGCTCAAACTAGTTCACATGTTTTGAATCGGAAGAACTTGGCCTGACTCTTTCCTCCTCAAACTGGCCAAAAACATAATTCCTCTGAACATACACATGTGCAAGTAAAAACTAGTGTGCTGTGAGACTGCAGGCTTAATGTCAGCCTGCCCAGCAGTAACAAGTGTGAAGTCAAAGTGGCACCCTTTAGGCCTTATTTTAAGGAATAAAAAGTAAAACCAACTTCATTGAAAAATTTTTCTAGAAATGTACTCTGTAGTCTAGCAATACCCCAGTTTGCATGATGCGTGCTCATGTGTACAAAGTCCTCCTCACACACACAGACTAGGTTTGCAGATTATCAGTTTGCTGTCCAAAGTGAACTTTGTAGTGTCATGTTGTTATACAGGCTTCTCCTGTATCACGTGTACATCCACAGTACAAGTCACTTTGTAGTGTCATGTTGTTATACAGGCTTCTCCTGTATCACGTGTACATCCACAGTACAAGTCACTGACACAGTCCTGTCTTTCCCGCACATCTACACATTAGGCCACTGATACAGTCCCCTGTCTCACCTGTACATCTATACTATAAGCCACTGACCCAGTCCTGTCTCACCTGTGTAAATCTCCACTAAAAGCTACTGACACAGTCCCCTGTCTCACCTGTACATCAACACTATAAGCCACTGATACAGTCCCCTGTCCCACCTGTACATCTATACTATAAGCCACTAACACAGCCCCCTGTCTCACCTGTACATCTACACTATAAGCCACTGACACAGTCCCCTGTCTCACCTGTACATCTATACTATAAACCACTAACACAGTCCCATCTCACCTGTTCATCTGCACTATAAGCCACTGACAAATGCCCCTATCTGACCTGTACATCTACACTATAAGCAACTGATATAGTACCCTGTCTCACTTGTACATCTACACTACAAGCCACTGACACAGTCCCATCTCACCTGTACATCTTCACTATAAGCCACTGACACAGTCCCGTCTCACCTGTACATCTTCACTATAAGCCACTGACACAGTCCCGTCTCACCTGTACATCTTCACTATAAGCCACTGACACAGTCCCGTCTCACCTGTACATCTACACTACAAGCCACTGACACAGTCCCCTCTCACCTGTACATCTTCACTATAAGCCACTGACACAGTCCCGTCTCACCTGTACATCTTCACTATAAGCCACTGACACAGTCCCACTCAAACCAGCTAAAATCACCTACATCTGAAACATTGTTTCCTCTAACGCTTTTACTTGAATTTTTATGTTATGAGACTGCTCAATGGTCTCCCTCATGTACTCATAATGGTGACTGCATGGAGACTGCTCAGTGGTCTCCCTCATGTACTCCTAATGGTGACTGCATGGAGACTGCTCAATGGTCTCCCTCATGTACTCATAATGGTGACTGCATGGAGACTGCTCAGTGGTCTCCCTCATGTACTCATAATGGTGACTGCATGGAGACTGCTCAGTGGTCTCCCTCATGTACTCATAATGGTGACAGCATGGAGACTGCTCTGTGGTCTCCCTCATGTACTCATAATGGTGACTGCATGGAGACTGCTCAATGGTCTCCCTCATGTACTCATAATGGTGACTGCATGGAGACTGCTCAATGGTCTCCCTCATGTACTCATAATGGTGACAGCATGGAGACTGCTCAGTGGTCTCCCTCATGTACTCATAATGGTGACTGCATGGAGACTGCTCAATGGTCTCCCTCATGTACTCCTAATGGTGACTGCATGGAGACTGCTCAATGGTGTCCCTCTTGTACTCATGATGGTGACTGCATGGAGACTGCTCAATGGTCTCCCTCATCATGTACTTGTAATGGTGATTGCATGGAGACTGTAAAACCATAAAATCATTCACCAAATCTACTCAGCCAATCTTTGTCTTATAATGCATCTCTGTACCAAATTTGAAAACAGAATTTATCCAAGAACTCTAAAAACTCTGTGGCCACAAAATCACATTGACAGTAAACAGCCAACAGTGACAATAAAATGGGTCACAGTGACCCGAAAATATTACCAGCGTATCTTTGTCCCATAATACATCTCTCTATCAAAGCTGGAAGTACCCATTCAGGCACTTTGAAGATATTGTAGTAAAACAGTAACAAAGTCAAATTGACTGTAAGTAGGTCAGAACCCTAAATCACAGCAACCACACAATAAGTCATTGTGATATCAAAAATCTAAGTATCTAATCTTTGTCTTCTAATGCATCTCTGTGCCAAATTTGAGAAATATCCATCCATATCCTCAGAGGACATTGTGGTAACAAGTTCACATTAAGGTGTCACTATATCCCATAAATAGGTCACAGTGACCTGAACATCTAATCAGCTGATCTTTGTCCCATAATGCACCTCTGTAGCAAATTTGAGAAAAAAAATCCCCTCAAGCCTTTTGAAGATATTGCTTTAACAAAGGTTGGTGTACAAATGGACCATGGACAAGAAGAAACATAATGCCCCCCCCTCCCCCATTACTGTGGGCGGCATAAAAAATTACTTATAATATATCAGAATGAGAGAATGCCAAATGCTCAAAATTGAAACTTAGTGGTGTACCACCAACAGGTCTATGCCACTGCAACTGGTTGACAAAAATGGAAAGGAAATGAGACAAAATGGTGATGAGGGCTTCTATCATCTATGACAAGGAACCACAACATCCATGCAAATCCACATCTTGTGGCAAACATGCAGTTGAATACAAATGCATACAAATAGGTCCACTCTTAAATATTTTAAATAAAAACACAACAATGTGCTAGGTTAATGTTGAGTAAGCCAAGTTAATAATAGGAGATATGCATATTAAGTTCCCGCCCCAACTGCATACCTGATTCTCTAGTCTCGCTTGGTGAGATATGGCGAGGTACGGGTCGGTACCTGTCGATAAGCGGGATACTATTAATTTCTTGGAAATACAGAATATTCATTAAAGGCATATGGAAATTTTTCTTACATATGGCTCGGGAAGTACTAGAAGAATACCAGTTTGGCATTTGTGAACTTAAATTTCTCAAAAAAAGCTAATTTTGTGAGAAATGAGCATATGGCCTGTCTGTGACAGTGATGCAACCCGCACGTCCCCCATGATCGCCAGGCGTCAAACTCGTGCTTTTGTGGCAGGAAATTAATATGCATACTGCATATTATCCATATAATTTCCTAGGTAGGGACTTCTGAGCAAAAAAAAAAAACAAAAACAAAAACAGACAACACACATGAATTTATCAAATTAGAAAGTATTTATTTTTAGGTCTCTGAACAAACTTATGACATTCTAGTTTACATCATTTTTAAAAAGTTTATCTTATTCTATTTATTTATCTTTATTCATTTTGGCTCAGCTTATTGTTTTTGCCAAATATATACTGTTATATTTATAATGTGCACCAACCGATGGTTTGCTATACATATAGTGCAATACTGGTCTAGGATTATGGAATGGCACAAAGCAATTCAAGTGTCTTCCCTAAATTGAATGCCATCAGAACCATGACTAGTGCCCCCTCCCCCCCCCCCCCACCCAATGTGCAGCACTCTGTCACCATTCTATTTTTCCAATGTTCTGTATGATCACTCAAAATACACAGAGTATATTCAAATATGCACTTAAATGTCATGAAATATATAACTTTTGGATGTGTATTCTGTATCTCTAACATTATTTCATCCATAAACTGAGCAATTCTACTGACAAAAGACTGTCAACTGAGCAACTCCCTTGACATAAGAGTGTCAACTGAGCAACTCCCTTGACATATGACTGTCAACTGCACAACTCCCTTGACATAGACTGTCAACTGAGCAACTCCCTTGACATAAGACTGTCAACTGAGCCACTCCCTTGACATAAGACTGTCACCAGCTTAAATGTGCCCAGAGACAAAGTCCTCATTCTTCATGTTTACATTTCCTGACAAGTGAGCTAAGCTGAAAAAATGCGCGCCACCTGGTGAACAAATTAAGATCAAGTGGTCCCCAGACGTGTCCCTATAATTACTTAGTGGTTTTGAAGAAATTTTCAGATTTTCCCAAAAAAGGAATAAAAATGCATGCAAAAATATGAAAATCACTGTAGCATAACCATTTAAACAAACTTGGTGGAGAACCACCCAAGGTACATCTCCACCCAAGATTCAAGTGGATCTGGCTGACCTTCACATAAGCTCAGCTGACTGACAATTCAGCTGAACTAAAAATTCGTAGAAAGTGTCCAATGTTGTAACTGTTGTCTGGTTCTTTTGGTCCAATGTGTTCACAATGATTAGCCTCTGAGAGGTCAGTCAATAGATTTCTTCTCTCCAATGTGTTCACATTGATCAGCCTCTGAGAGGTCAGTCATCAATTTCTTCTCTCCCATGTGTTCACAATGATTAGCCTCTGAGAGGTCAGTCAATAGATTTCTTCTCTCCAATGTGTTCACATTGATCAGCCTCTGAGAGGTCAGTCATCAATTTCTTCTCTCCCATGTGTTCACAGTGATCAGCCTTTGAGGGTCAGTCGATAGATTTCTTCTCTCCAATGTGTTCACGATGATCTGCCTCTGAGGGGTCAGTCAATAGATTTCTTCTCTCCGATGTGTTCACAATGATCTGCCTCTGAGGGGTCAGTCAATAGATTTCTTCTCTCCAATGTGTTCACAGTGATCAGCCTTTGAGGGGTCAGTCAATAGATTTCTTCTCTCCAAATGTGCTCACAATGATTAACCTCTAAGGGGTCACAATCTCAGTGTCTCACCTAGATACCTAGGGACCTAAAAGTTATTACCAGAAAAACTACTCATGATTAACCCATATACTGTAGATTGTAATTTTCCTATTTTGAAATAGATGTTAATGGTTGGTCATACAAAGATGTACCCGCTTCTTTAAACATCTTCATCTGAATTTCTCCTTGATTAAGATATTTTTTAAGAATTGCTGACAACTCCCAGCATGTTAGCAATAAGAATGCCCAAGAGGCCAGCTTTCCCTGACACAACTGGGCTGGGCCCATCCCAAGAAAAGTAGTTAACTCAGCCTAATTGTGACCAGGATGGAGTCAGGTATGTGTTATAAATAGCATCCACACATTGATTATGTAATACACTGAAAAATAAAAGAGGATTAATCACTTAATCAAAGTTTAGAGTAGAGAAGTGGAATACATGTGAGGTACCATATGGGTGGAGGGTGAATATTGTGAATATCACCCGAGGCATGATATTTACCAGGACCATCGACATGATGTCTCATAGCTTCTATGTGTTTCAAATTATATATATTAACTCTTTAAGTGCCAAATTTTGGACTGAGTCAACAGCTTTTCTCGGCATGCATTGGGCACAATGCACCCAATGTGTGCTGAGAAAAGCTGTTGACCTGGGATATTGTCTCTGGGACTAAAGCAATGCTGGTACTTGAATGAAAGGTATTTTTATGAGGAATACGAATCTGAGATCCTAATGATACTTCAGACTTGTTTGACTTTAGTAGATTGACTTAAAATGTGCTTGGCACTGAAAAAGTTAAGCCGCTGATATTATTTTCATTTTCATATGGTTTGTTGTTAAGGACTGAGTACTGTTACAGGAGGTTGTCATGAGGACCATGACTGGCCTCACTGTTGTTGTAAATCACCTCTACTGAATACATGTATGATATACAATGATAAAAAGAAGGCTGTGTGGGTCACTGTGGCTTATGTACTGCAGGAACTTGGTCATTTCTCCATTATTTGACCATAGCAGGGATGAGAATTAGTTGCCATTTGGCAACTTTCAGCCAAAAGTGCTCTTCTCCCATAAAACAGAATGTTCTCAGTTTGGTCTAATTTCTTCAAAACTGGTAAATTCCTTGCGGTGGGGTATAGAAGGTTGCCAAATTGGTCCTGGAGTAGCCAAAATGCACTGGGATCATTCTCATCCCTGCCATAGTAAGCAGCCTGGAAATTATGGGGTTTGGTTTACAGGAAGGTGGCCAAAAGCTGATTGCAGGAAGGTTGCCATAAAGCTGGCCATGGGAGCTGCAGTGAAGTTATGGGGAATTTGCATCGATTGAGCCAGTGCCGGTCACTGTTGAGTTTAGTTGCTCAGTGACAGTATTTATGGTCACCCTTTTATGACAAAACAGTTGAACTTTATGGGTCTAAAGTTTGTGAGTCTGCAGTTTCACATGGCTGAGGCATGTGGTTCATGACTAAGATATGTGGTAGAGAGTTGCTGACCTGGGGCATACTGTCCTCATGGGTAGAAATTGCTGACCTGAGGCATACTGTCCTCATGGATAGAAATTGCTGACCTGGGGCATACTGTCCTCATGGATAGAAATTGCTGACCTGGGGCATACTGTCCTCATGGATAGAAAGTTGCTGACCTGGGGCATACTGTCCTCATGGATAGAAAGTTGCTGACCTGGGGCATACTGTCCTCATGGATAGAAAGTTGCTGACCTGAGGCATACTGTCCTCATGGATAGAAAGTTGCTGACCTGGGGCATACTGTCCTCATGGGTAGAAAGTTGCTGACCTGGGCCATACTGTTTTCTGGGATCTTATATATCACTTTCACTCACACAAGATTTTTTACATTTTGGCACTTTAGCAGTTTTGAACAGGAGTGGGTTAATTTGCTAGCATGAGCAGCAACCTACCCATCAAGAACATTAATATGGATAACAATATGCAGCAGAATGCATCATTTACTGCACTGTTCAATTTTTACATTTTTTTCTTAAATTCTAACATCAGCTCACATATATATTAGTAGTAATTTCTTCCATTTTCGCTTTTTTTTTTTCATATATTGGTGATGTTTTCAGAGACAGGTGGCGTATCACTGGAGTGTCTGCCAACACACAGGCTGCTGTACTCACAAAATAGGTGAATCAGTAATACAATGTTCACGTCTGTCAGTTTGACAATAGCTCTCAATCGATCAATGTAAAATAGACAAAATATGTACAATGAAACTTCATTATAATGACACCAACTATTCCCTGCAAAATGAGTCAGATATCTGAATATGTCTCAGAAACAAGCCAAAAAGTATGGTCCAAATATGACTCAGTCAATTTTAAGTCCCTGAAAACTTATGCCATAAAGTGAATATGTCAGATAGCTGTTGTTATCATGACATTTCACATTAATATACATGACTGAACTGGAAGTAGGCCAACCAAATTAACTTCTCCAGACTCACTTTACATGACTTATACATATAGGTGCACTGTAAAGGTTGCTTCCAAAGCTAACCCTCCCCCTCCCCCACTTCATCCACAAAGCAAATTAGGTTCAAAGAAGTCAAGCAAACATAAGGAACTTGAGACAATATTATATACATGTATGTTATTATAGACATTTGCCATCAAGATGGAGAGGAGGCTTAAAGGGCCAGGGGCAAGGGTTAATATGGACCAGGTAGCCCTGCTTGAAAATTTAATTTGTCCAAGTTAATCCTTTCCCCCTTAAACCGGCCAAAACCGGCTGGTGGTCAAATGTTGTCTGCTTCAGCGTTTTCAACTGATTTCAACAGCAATGAAAAACAATTTGACTGAGAATTGAAGATGAGACCTGTCAAGGCAACATGACCCAGGTCAACAGCTTTCCTTGGCATGGGTTAGTGCCCAACCCATGCCAAGGAAAGCTGTTGACTCAGTCTTAATTCAAAGGGGAAAGGGTTAAAAGTCTAGTAACTTGCCCCAGACAAGTGTGTGGGCAGGTGAAAAGGAGACATCCACATGAATTACAGCTCCCTCTGCCCTCCGATGTGTTGCTAGGCAATAGCGCTCTGCTTCCATAGAGGTTTAGATCAGGACAGCATGGACAGAGATCTGTAGGTCTTGGACCAGTAACCTAGGCCTAATGCATTTACATGTTAAAATAGCGACATTCGCTCGCTTATTTCTCCTATTTGAAACGTAAAACTGCAACTTCCTTGGCATTCTGCTTCAAGTTTATACCGGTAGCAGCAAGTTAAAACCAAGAAAATGGGGGGTCATGTGATTAGATTTTTTTTTACAGGTGCGTTTGTGTACCTTACCTCCATGATTGACCATCCGCGCCAAATATGTCTCCAAAAATACACAAAGTTATCACATGATTAAAAATATTTCTAGAGTAGCAGTGCCTTTCTAAAACTCACAGTTGATAAGTATTTTCCTATCCAAAATGATGATGGGACTTAATTTGGGATGCCCTGCTCCTGTGATATTAACATCCAATAGACACAGCAACAGTATTCAGTACTCGATCAAAAGTTGTGGATCAGTTGACCCGACCTTGAGAGGTTACTGGTCCAAGACCTATATATATAGTGATCTGCATGTTCAAGCTTTATTTTTTGTCATCATAAAGCACAATGTGGTGCTTGAAAAAAAATGAAATGATTGGATGTTAAAGTTGTTTTTATTGTATGAAACAAGAGCTCTTGCATTTGTGTGTACCCCCTTCCCAATTCCGATAGACAGTGCAGCTTGGCACTCCGTGTTGACATCAACATGTCATATGAAATACTACAAAAATATGTAATGAACACAAAGTGGAAGGCAATGGCAGTAATTTACTGGTATTGGCAAATAGTTTTTGTAAAAAAAAAGACAAACACAGCTGAGTTGTACCTGCAATGACCCCCTGCAGAGAGTGGTCCACCCTGCCACAATTTACACCTAATTGTATTTGGCTCATATGTGGCCAACAAATATGCTAATTCCTCTTGACACCACTTGTGTGCCTAGAAAATGTGAAAAAATAGTGAAAGATGTCATTTGGTTTAGCTGTGTGTACAGAAAAACAGGCATATACATGCAGACTCAAAAGCCTGTATACTGGGGTATAGGTCTTGGACCAGTAACCTAGGCCTAATGCATTTACATGTTAAAATAGCGACATTCGCTCGCTTATTTCTCCTATTTGAAACGTAAAACTGCAACTTCCTTGGCATTCTGCTTCAAGTTTATACCGGTAGCAGCAAGTTAAAACCAAGAAAATGGGGGGTCATGTGATTAGATTTTTTTTTACAGGTGCGTTTGTGTACCTTACCTCCATGATTGACCGTTCCGCGCCAAATATGTCTCCAAAAATACACAAAGTTATCACATGATTAAAAATATTTCTAGAGTAGCAGTGCCTTTCTAAAACTCACAGTTGATAAGTATTTTCCTATCCAAAATGATGATGGGACTTAATTTGGGATGCCCTGCTCCTGTGATATTAACATCCAATAGACACAGCAACAGTATTCAGTACTCGATCAAAAGTTGTGGATCAGTTGACCCGACCTTGAGAGGTTACTGGTCCAAGACCTGTAGCCTGATATGGGTTCAGTGCAGGACAGCATGACATGGATCTGTGGCCTGATAGGGGTTCATAGCAGGACAGCATGACATGGATCTGTGGCCTGATAGGGGTTCACAGCAGGACAGCATGACATGGATCTGTGGCCTGATATGGGTTCACAGCAGAACAGCACTTCATGTTTGCCTGAATGTCTCCTATTTCACAGAACTATGCCAGTGACAATGATGGCAGATAATATAGTATTTCTTTCCCACATTCAAGGTTCCGCACCATGTCACTGCACTGGTGGACTGATTACAAATGAAGCAGATAAAACAATCTGTGTTGACATATACCTAATTAAGTTAGCAATGTCAATTGCTAACACCTGCCCTTAAATACCAGAGAGTCTTGATAACTCAACGGTCCCGGATGATGCCCCATAAGAGGTGAAAATGGTTGGACTAATTCTTGTCAACTTTTTGTTGTCAAGCCCTTGCCTGGTCCTTTTCATTAGATAATATAATATGCCTGTATGCCCTATCCTCCACATGGCATGAAAATTATGCAGTAAAACCTGCCTCATAGAGAGTTAGACAAAATTGGTTCTGTTTTTACAAAAATTGTTTTTACTAGACAGGTGTTTCTATCTATTATCAAGGTGTGATATGATACTTAAATAGCCAGTAGGGTATTTGTTTTTTTAAAAGAAAAACAAACTTAAATAAACACTTGTAGATACAAACATTTGTCCATGCATATTTACCTTTATTAATAAAAAAATAAAACTGTTGGAATGAATGAATGAATGAATGAATGAATGAATGAATGAATGAATGAATGAATGAATGAATGAATGAATGAATGAATGAATGAAGGACCCCCCTTACCAAAGTGAAATGAGAGGATTCCCGGTGATGTTAAAAACAGGTCAAGGTTGTTGAACAACAGCAAACTCAGGCAAGCTTACATTGAGATGCTTCCATGGTACAAGTTTTATGATAGTGGCTGAATTTGTTGAAATGTTAGTGCATCTGTAAAATGGAAACGAAGTGACAGATGGACAAACAGATGCACAGCCGCGATGACAACAAAACCCCATTGGCTGAAGAGGCTGATGTGTCAGAACTCATAACATATAAAATGTCAGTACATAATTATGATTATATTTACAATGAAACCTGTCTAACAAGCACGAGCTAGAAAACAATTGTGACAAATTTTGACCAAAGTTTATTTAATAGTTTATCAGTGATACCTATGCTCAAGGATCCTGCAACCCAGTTTAACCAAGTTAATTTATTTGATCAGTAATACCTTTGTTTTAGGTACTCATCTTAGGAGGGCTTGAATTTTTAGTTATACAGATAGTGTAAGGAGCCTTATTCAATTGCCTTTGATCACGCTCCAGCATTGATATGTTTATGCAGGCACTACAGATGTCCTCAGACATAATCAGTGCACACAAAGATAAACAATGAACACAGTGGCCTGTGACTAGCCATCCATCAGCATCGTTTAGCAGGTATGGGCACAGATAATTGAAACAGGAAATGAGACTTCCTGAATTGGAAAAAAAAAGTTGTTGCCAGTATATTGATAACTTTTTTCATTTGGTACTTTAAATATTGTCCCGAATACACCAAGTGCTGATTTTTTTCTTTCTGTTCCCTTTTTCCTTTTTTTTTTGGGGGGGGGGGGACCGGGGAGGGGGGGGGAAGGGTGTTGTTGAAGGGAGGAGGTGGTCTTCAATCAATTGTGGCTGCACTTGAAAGCCTTTCTGGTGAAGTCCAGGGATTTAAAGGGCTTCCAGCATGAATCATTGGAGATGCCTGTAAAGTGGATTTATGGACCATACTTCATCAATTGGTAGAAAAACTGGCAATACAATTGAACCGTCAGAAGCATACTTTTTAAGTTGATTTTCATCTGGGTTTTGGGAAAGTTTGCCATCCTCTCATTCATGAGTGGCAGTCACTTTCCACAACCATTTTGTGTGATGTCATCTGCAGAACATTAAGTTGTGCCGGTCAACATAGTGAGCGGATTAGAGATGGCCGTGTTTTAGGAACTTCTTTTTCAGGCCATGCAGTCAGTCCACAACCAAACACCATGGTGAAAAGGTGTGTTGCCCATGGTCGTGCCAATACCCACAAGAAAGGATCCAGTCTTGTCTGCTTCCCAAAGGATCCAAAATGGAGGCTATGGCAGCATCAAGTACAGTTGACACGGGTATGGCAGCATCAAGTATGGCTGACACGGGTATGGCAGCATCAAGTACGGTTGACATTAGTATGGCAGCATCAAGTATGGTTGACATTAGTATGGCAGCATCAAGTACGGTTGACATTAGTATGGCAGCATCAAGTACAGTTGACACGGGTATGGCAGCATCAAGTATGGCTGACACGGGTATGGCAGCATCAAGTACGGTTGACAATAGTATGGCAGCATCAAGTATGGTTGACATTAGTATGGCAGCATCAAGTACGGTTGACATTAGTATGGCAGCATCAAGTACAGTTGACACGGGTATGGCAGCATCAAGTACGGTTGACATTAGTATGGCAGCATCAAGTACGGTTGACATAAGTATGGCAGCATCAAGTACGGTTTACACGGGCTGATTTTAATGAGAAAGGGAACAGGATAGTGTGCACATTTTGTGGAAGACATGTACAATCCATCCTATGTTATGATGGCAAAGCAAGGTTTTAAAACACTGCCAAAGTTCAACTGAATTTGCAATACCTCCAACTACGCCTTCGCCAAGACCAGCATCGACACCAAGCAAAACATGAACACTTTACGATAAGTAAATTTACTGAAACAAACATTACATCATTGAATCAAATTGGATTGGAACTATTAAAGTCCCTTGAAATGTGTGTTACTAGCTCAGCCAATGCATATTTTTCTCTTTATGCAAGCAACTGCTTTCCACCCCCACCCTCCTACCCACCCACATCCCCACTCACTGATCCATACATTTTGAGGATTCATGATAAAACGTTAAGTTATTCTCTGTGTCTTGACCTATTGTATTTGTGTCTTTTTGCCCAGAACCACTTCCTAGTACTCATTACCATATTCCGCAGTCCAAACTCTTTACTCGCCATAAGCTAACCTGTCCCTGTCTAACCTATATACATGTGGAAGTACTATTGTCCATGTTCCTCTGTAAATTTTTTACATAGGCTGTATTAGCCCAAATAAATTAAAGGGTCTTCAGCGGGTAACTACTCAACATGTTTCGGAGCCTATTACCCGTACACGTCTTTCTGAGTAGCGGCTCCTTGTCTAAGCTAAATATTCATCAAAGACAACCCACATAATAATGAATAAATATGAATGTGGCAAATGATGAATTAGCTGAATATGTGAAGTTTTGCTTATAAATGCAGAGCTTATGAAAGAAGAATACCTGTCAAACAAACCATAATTACTAAATTTGTATAGTACAGGTTCAGATAAGAACAATTTGACTTACCCCTGAACCAATATGTACCCTTTCTAGCTGGACAGCTTATCCTAGTTAAACCACCCGCCAGTGTATAACTGAAGTGGAAACAAGTTGGGGCATTATTATCAGTCCCAGTGATTGTAAAATAAACAGTTGCAGCTAGACCACCCGTACAAACCACGGGAAATCCTAACCAGGACTGCAACAATGGACATCCTGCATCAGAAATTTATGTAAAACAAACTCCATGATAACACCTACCCCTCTATGTAGAACTTCAGAAACCCCACACCTGAAATGCTTTATATCAGATTTGATCAATTGTGACAAGAAATAAGATGAGAATAATTCTTGAGATAGGAAGTTTACCTTCTCCAACTTATCTGCGAATCACGATTTGATTCACGCCCAGCGCAGCAAGGTCCCACTACCATGAGTTGCTGTATGTTATGGTCTTCTCGCTTGACCAAGCTACTGTTGCAGTTAGCCCCTGCCCTTTAATTGTGGCAGATCCATTTTGTATATATTGTGGTTTATCTTTTCACACAAATTTCTCAGCAAAAATCCCTGCTGAAATTTTAGTTTTGCAGCATTTTGTACAAAACAAAAAGCATCAAATTATTGCCATTCTAAACTGTTTATTCTCTATGACTTGTCGTCTTGAACTGGCCAATCTGTGGAAGCGGCTGCCTGTGTTTGTTGCCAGTATGGATAAAAACCTAAAACCTAACCAGCCCGCCCCCACCAAAAAAATTATCATCACCGTCATCACCATCAGGTCTCCTCTTGTCAGTCTCTTCTCCACAAAACTCTCATGAACATGGACGATCCAACTCATTGTCACTGCTCCTGGCATCACAAGCATCTCTCCTAGTCGATATGCTACTGACTTTAGAGAAACTTCCCCTGATGATGTCATGACTCCTTTTGCAAAAAGGCACAAACTTTTCGGCTGAGAGGGTGCAAACTTTCAAAGCTAAAAAAAAAATTTACTATCACTGAAAAAGTTGTTGAAATTAATCACATAAAGTAATAACAATCCAAATGGGTCTATTTCATGCAATTTTGAATGTGTCATTCTGTAGGCCCTTTAAAGAGATGCCAGTTGTTCACTTCATGCCACATTGTACCTTCATTGTATCTCACTGGACAATTGATATTATAGGGGGCTCACCAGCTCATGTTTTTAACCATGGAATGTTATGTCAACAGGGCTGTATTAACAGCCCCTTATCCGCTAACTTTGACATTCAATCCACAAGATGCCCTCCCCTAGTGTAGGGCTGTTTGTTCAGGTACCACGTGCCAGTGTTCCTATACAATTTCAAAGCAATCAACCAAGTGGTTTTTGAGAGGAAGATTTTTTTAAGATTTTACAAACAAACAAAAAAAAAAAAAAAAAAAAAAAATCCAATGAATTATGAACCAAATTTGTAGGATTTTAATTTATGCACATTAGGTGAATATGCAAAATGTAAATCTTTAATAGCTTCAAATCTGTTATAACGTGCCATTTCTACTTCAATTTATGGGTTTGTGGCATAACCCCACCCAATGAACAATAAACCAAAGTTCTTCTAGGCTTATAATTAATGCAAATTAGAAAAATACACAAAATTAAAATGTTGAATAGCTTCAAAACTATTATAGAAAGTAGTTTCATTCAAACTTCACTTTATAAGTTTGGGACATGGCCACATCCCTTGAACCAAGAACCAACGCTGAGCATTTTAATTTATAAAAATAAGGCTAATACACTAAATTTAGATTATGTTGAACAAAGGCAAAGTATAGCATTTCAAACTGTTCTCATTTTGAAGGCACCCAGACAGATTTGCTGTGAAGCAAATCTTCTTTTCTATTCTAGTTTTATCTTATCTTAGTTTGGTCTATTTTATCATTTATGGTCTGTATGCCTTTTTATTCACACTTGTTCTATTTATCTCAATGTATTTGTGTGTTTCCCCAAACATGGGGGTTCAAATGAACTATTATTACTATCATACATACATGTGTGTATGTATATATATATATATATATATATATATATATACATATATATATATATATATATATATATATATATGCACACACAAACACAGAGAAATCCCTGTTTTGAGGCATCACTCCCATAAGAGACCACCTGCATTGTAAGGCCCTCTTTCCAGCACACTTGTCTTGAGAGACCACCTGTATTGTCAGGCCCTCTTTTCACTCCACTTGTCTCAGCAGACCACCTGTATCGTGTATTGTAAGGCTTGCTTTTCAGCACACTTGACTTGTGAGACCAAAATTTGGTTATTCTTTAATACGAGTGATCTTTGAAAACAGGTTTCACGGTATATGCCATTTTTGGCCTGTAAAAAATTATACATGAAAAAAAAAAAAAAAAAGATATCAGCACAATGCACATGTTGCAATGTAAATTTTACAACTGTAAATTGTCCCAGGAATATTACAAATGTTTTTAATGGCTGAAACATGACTGTCTGAGTGAGTGCACACCTGTTTTCTCAACTTGTACATAGCTCAAGCCAATACACGTCCTCCCTATCATAATGGGAAACCTGTTTATTTGAGATTTTAGTAGTTCTGTTTCTCACACAAATTTATAACATGTACACAGGAACTGATACGACTCAATGATATGGCCTTGAAAGACTTGGTTTTGCAGGGGCTGAGTTGCTCAAAGCCTGAAGGCTACGTGAAGCAGCAACTGTATCATCCATACACCTGTTAGAATTTACTTTGCTTGACGAGGTGTGTATCCTTTCAAAAGGCTCAGTGATTCATCATGTTATAATATCCAAACCAAAATTATGTCACTGAGAGACAAGTCCCCACATCAATGTGTGAATGTGTAATAAAGAACTAATCTGTTTTAGGCGGTGAAGGGCAACAAATTTACTTTGAATTTTCTGTCGGAAAAGATTTAAAAAAAATTTGCCTTAAAATGCACACAAAAAATCTAAAACCACTGGAGTGTGGTCATTTGAACAACCTTGGTAGATTTTTTTTTTCAAGATTTTGCCCCAAAAAATAAAATAAAATAAATAAATAAACAAATGAAATAAAAATAAAATAAAAAATAGAGGACTAAAACAGTCCTGTGCTCAGCTGACCTTGAGAGACTACAGTGGTTGTGT